>ML778010.1:1568250-1619760 GCA_009831015.1 Picea engelmannii
ATCTATTTGAGGGCCTCAAGAGCCTTCCATTGGAGAAGGAAGGGACCCAAGTCCCCTTTCCCCTTTGTGTACCTCTGGATTTCACTAATCAGATCAGCCTATCTATTGGTGAACTTGTTCCATTGTCACTTGTTTTAGTTTTTGTTTTTATGCTCATGTTGTTATTTAGTTCTTGTTTAATTCTTGTTCATACCTTTACTATTTTCTTTCTAACCTTTTGCATTACAGCTGTCATGACTAGGAGAGCCCAACTAGGCATGTAAGTGCTCACTTTTTGCTCACACATTGACGAAAAGAGCACGAACACAGAGGATGACCATGAAAATGTTGTGGTTGAAAGATTGTTGACAGGGCTGTAAACGTCCTCATAAAACACTACTGATGAGGTAGAAATCATAAAGAGGGTGCTAGCATACAAGAACTGGTATAAAAATGTTTATGCCTATGTGGCACAAGGTATGAAGGGATTTGGTAAGAACCCCTTCTGAAATATTTTATTTTCTTAGTGTTATGCATGAAATTTTGAAAGGAAGTTGTATGCCTTGGATACCAAAGTAAGGTATGATCCAGGAAGGAGAACATGAATGATGGAGGTGTAAACCTCTAGTACTAAATATTGTTTATAATCATAGGAAGAATTCATGAATTGATATGTCATGAATGCATTGACCAATCAAAGAATGATTAAAGGAATTCATGTGAAACCTTGAGTTTCATGAATGACAATTTAAGGTTGTGATCAATTCAGAGCAGAAAATATGGTTCTGCTAAAATAATAAATATGTACAGAGAATCCATATGGTAATAAGTTGGTTAAATTCCAACACACATTGGCGAGAGTGCCTAACCTAAAAAGTGATAATCTAAAATCGATGCAAGGGAGAATTATTTGTGAATGTGGCCATGAACATTGACATATTGATTAAATTCACTTAATGTTGAATTGCATCTGGAAAGGTTGATATATTGAACTGATGCATGTGTAAGGAATGAAATTTCCTTTTTCTTTATATTATCAAATAGATAAAAGTGATTTGAATGTTAGCATTCACAATTCAAGAATTGTTTATGATAACGTTATAAAGGTGCAGTGAAAGTATACGTGCATGGGAAAGTAACAATTTGTTTGGCTGATTGAAGTTGAAAGTGAAGGAAGAAAAGAGTCTTGGATATGGTCGTGCTATAAGTCCATAAGGAAGACTAATTACCTGCTGAGCCAAACCACAATGAATGGTATTTTCTTTGAAGCAAATGCATTTGATTGTTAGTGTGCACAGTCCTGAAATTGTTTGTGAACCACTGCAAATGTGCAATGGAAATATAATGTGCATGAGAACTAACAATTTGTTTGGTTGAGGAATATTGAAATTGCAAGAAGAAAAGGGTCTTGGATATGGCAGTGTTGTAAGCCCATAAGGAAGACCAAAATTTCGTACTGATCCAAACTGCTATGGGAAGGACAGTCCTATAATTGTGGATCTGGTTCATGTGCAGAACAAATATGAAAATAAATAAGGAAATTGGAAAATCTATGGGTGATAGATTTGCAATAAAACTCTGAAATTTAGAATTTATGATGATGTCTCATGAATTTTTGTATACCTGTGATACAGGTGAGAAGAAAATATATGTCTAGAAAGGACAAATGAAGGCTGTCAAACTGGAAAGCATGAAAAATGGCTGCTGCTGAGCCATGAGAACCCCGTGGTAAGACATGATCGCCAGGAATATGTTGTGTTGAGGTAACACAAGATGGAAGGACTCCTCTGGAGGGACACCTCGTCTGTAAGGCTCGATGAAGTCTCTGGAATTCTTCATGTGCGAGAAAACCTTGGCAAGGCAAGATGGATCACCCAAGGAACTGTATAGCAACGAAGGGGATGCCTGAGCCTCGACCAAAAGGTGAGTGACCGCAAGGAAGAGAATACTTCGATAGTTCTTTTAAACTATTGATTGGGATCATGCATACAATGGGTATGTCCAGGAAAAACAGTGATTCAAGATAACAAGACAACCATGTGGATACAAATACACAAACTGTGCAGATGAGTATTGTGCTAAATTGTGAAATTTTTCTAGAATTTTATGCAACAATAATTTTTTTTTGCATGAAACTATGATTAATGTGCTTGTTGTCCAAATTTATTTGAAGAGAAGTGAAGAAGGCCAAGAGGCTGAAAAATACCTGACCAAGAAAGAGGGTAAAGACTTTTGAAGCAACTGAATGAGAAAGGCATGACAGGTGTTACTGAGAAAGAACACTGAGGACGATGTTCCTTTAAGGGGGAGAGGATTGTAACACCCCTGTTTCCCCCAGCTTGTAATTAATAATTAATCATAATCAGCATGCTATGGCATGGGAACTGTTGGAAAACATTTAATCCTGAACTTTTGAGCTTTACATTCTCCACTTCATGAAATTATAATCTTTCCCAAAACGGTAACTTAGAAAAGAACTTTTGAATTTTAAATCAAATTCATTTCTAGTTAATTAGTAATAAGGCAAGCATGATATTCGTCGTTGATGAAATTTTTTCGTTTGATCGAACAATCCTAATATCTATGGATTTTTGGATCCGCCTAATTGTTAAAGAGGTAAATCACTAAAGGTTGCTCTTGAGCTTCACACTTCGGGCGTTTCGATAAGTCTTAACGATAAAAGCCCCGAAACCCAAAAGTGTTCGTTCATCACTTTTCCTAAACCTTTAAAGGACACGAGTCATAGTACATGTGTATCTTTTGAGTCATCCCTGAGTTGACATGTGGCACCCATTTGTGACATTTTCGTTTGAAGATACATATGATTCCAGGTAACATGTGGCACCTCCCTTTTCTCGACACATCATCTATAATGACATCATCTGTGACATGTCATTACGTGAGATGACCCTTCAGAAATATAACAATGAACTAATTCACAAATCACCGAAGCACCAAAATGTCGAAGTATTAAACTTTAATTAATTAAGTTAATCACGGTGAAGAGGTAATTAACAACTTCGCACTTAGGGGTTCAGATGTTTACCCTTCATTGTATCCCAAAACCTATGAAGTCTGAATTTTTGAAACACTTAAATTTAAATATGATTAATTAATATTTAAAATAGATTACCAGATAATTAATCACTTCACAGTTTTGTGTTTCAGGGATTTCCCCTCAACCTGCATTTAAAGTTCTTGAAGTCCGAACTCCCGAAACACTTAAAGTTAAATATGATTAATTAAGACTTAAAATCGATTATCCAGGGATTAGCCTTCACAGATTCGGGATTCAAAAAATTCTCACTCTGTCTCATTTAAACTCCTGAACACGAACTGTCGAATATTAATGGCATTTATGACTAATTAACGGTAATTATTTTTAACGTAGATTGCGGATCGTCGGGTAGAATTTTCCATTAAAGTTAATAAATTTGTTGTCAATAAATCTATACTGGAATTAATGCATCTGATATGAATAAAAACACTTCGATTTTGAATTCATTTTCACCCTCCGCAAAGTAGTGAGTTTTATCTAATTGAGAAGCTCACGCAATTCCTATGCAATAGGTAACCTCAGTTTGTTCTCTCGATATCATGGCACCATGAAAGATGATGAAGAACCTTGATGCAGCTGGTGAGGGTTCAAATCCAAATGTGTACATTCTGTCGGACACTAAGCCACAATCCCTAGACTCTGTTAAATCTTGGACACATGTGTTCGAGGTTCTGGAACATGAGATCATAAACTATCCAGAAGATTTTGGTGATGAAGAATACGATACTCATGAAGCTAAACTCAGATATATAGCTCAGTCAGAGCTACAGAAGATAGCTACGTGGACGAGACTCATGCTGTATAACAATATGATAAGCCGGGCCTTAGAAAACATCGACGTCCAAACCAGGAGCATCATCAACCACCAAAAGGTTGTCGTTGGTTCTTTCCAACCTGAACACCTCCAAGTAATGTATAATTTATCTCCCACTCCTAAGTATAATTACAATGTTGCATTTATGTTTGAGTTTGAGCAAAAGGAATGCATACAATACAACAAGAGTTACCCCGATATAATCAGGTCTTGGTGGGGGCACCCAGAGAAGTTCAAGGTCGATGCTCATGTTATGTGTTAGCACCAGAAGTCTCCCTTTAGATTGCAAGAAAGGAAAGATCGATACCCATCAGATTTTTATGTCATAGGTTGGTTATAAAAGGGTCAAATGGGGGAAGTCTCATGAAAGTATAGTCTTAACTCAGAAAACTAGGTTGGTATACACAGATATGTGAGGTCTTGATCTAACTTTAGTAAGTAAGTTGTAGTAAGGGTGAGTAGGAGGAAGAAATTGAGAAGAAAATGTAAAGGTCTGTTATGAACATTAGGTCTTCCAACAGCCTAGCGAGGAAAAACTCAGAAAACAAGATCTTCTTAGATTCAGAGCTTTAGGAAACTGAAAACACTATGACAACACTGCAATCAAACATCCATTACAACACAGTCACAATAATCCATGTGAATCCTTCAATCATGAACATTCAGTATCAGATGCATAATAAGATGAAGGAATAAATCTGACTTAGATTAGGCAAGAAGTCTCAAATACAGATACATAACCAAAAGCCAGAGGCTTTAATAAAACTTTACAATACCGAAGCTTTGCTCTACCATCAACCCTAAAAAATTATCAAAACTGAGTATTTATACTCAGAACTACCTGCCAACACCAAGAGTGTGACCTGGCTACTTCATTCAAAACTTCACGTATGCACCTTATTCTATCAGTATGCACTTGCATTCTTCTGTCAGACACGATCTCAGATCAGTATGGGATTTACAGGAAAATTCATTGATAGGGACACCTTGGGTTGACAGCCTGCCTCCACGGATGGATTTTCCATTCTTTCCATTTATGTGGTGAAACGAGGTTTCAACCACCTTCCTCATTCTCATTAACTACTTTCATGGGGATCAGGACGAGGCCTGACACCCATGAATGTTCCAAGCGAGCTCATGACTCCTTCGAGTCAATTCTGGTGCCTCGAGGTCATGAAGATCTTTCTTTGTGACCAACTCAGGCACTTTGATCCTTTGCGCACTTCCTTTTCATCACCCCACACAATCTCAGGCCATGACCTCATGCTTATCCCATATAAAATTTCATAATTTCTCATTTCAGTATTTTTCACTCCCCTTGACTTCAAATATTCCGACACCTAAAATCTCTGAAACTGCCCATCTGGATAATGGTAAGAATTTATTTAAGGTTGACAACTATGATCATTTCCTTGAACAATATTATCTACCTGCCACTCGATAGGTGATTTACCATTCTTCGGGCCCCACTTTCCATATGATCGCGGGCCGTGATCATGGGCCCAACTCTCAGGCGTGTCAGGATTTTGTGTTTCATGAATTCATGCTTAGCTCCATGCTCAACCTCCGAGTTGCGAAATCATGATCACTCAGATCAGGTGACACACGTCTCCTTTCATCAGATGACCCAAATTGCTTCGATATTTCAGGACTTGGGATATCGACACTTCTCACTTCGGTCTTCCCGAAATGAATTTTTTCGTGCTTCAGATCTAGTGCCATGCGTCTTGCTGAAATGGACAAACCAGATCATTTTGCAACTTTACGTTTCATGAATTCACATGACTCTCCCCTTTGAATACTCCATCTTGCGAGTCAACGAAATGATAATCTTGTTCCACATGCTCTTCTAAGGATCGATGACTAGGATGGCCTCGTGATTTCATAACTCTTGTTGACGTTAAACTCGATGTAAATTTATATCTCGATCACCCGATGGCCATCGATCCAATCTTCCTGATGGATCTCCATCATTGGAAATTGATCTTTCTTGCTCACATGATCTAAGTCCATATAAGACCACTCTAAGTTCTATTCTTTATGCTCATGGCTGCAACCTGCGGCCCTTGAAAATTTTATGTGATAACATTTGGCTCCATAGGGGATGGCATGCTCCCTGTGAGCTACCAAGAACAAGCAGCTCCAATGCCTTAGCTGTTGGGTTATGCAGTCATTCTCAAAAAACGTCCTACTGAGGAATACAAGCCGATAAGTAAAAAAAAAATAAACACACATGCTCCAAGGATCTTATTTATGTACAGTCCTAAACTAATTTATTTCTACACAGTGTTGGGTGAAAGAAAACTTCCACCATAGTCATTCAAGCAACTTCCTACCTACAAATTTATTTACTTTGTCAATGGCTGATAACAGATAATGAAACTGTGAAAGTAGAACAGTTACATTCTTCATCTTTCCTCCTATTGCTAACGTCAAGATAAATCTGGGCATCTTTAAGAAATGAAGGAAATACAACTCCATTTATTCCCTCACAGGCTCATAGGTTGAGTGACAAACTCCAGAGAATTTGTAACTAATGACCTTCTCTGCCACATAGATGCTCACACATTGCTGGATTTCTCTAGCCAGCTCAGGTGGGTGAGGTGCTAGTGTAGGCTAACTAATCTTAGATGATGGATGCTTACGGACAGGCTCTGGGAAGGAGATAAATTGCCCCTTCTACTGCTTCTCTGGCTCTTCTTCTTGGCTCTCCCAGGAGTCAGATTCATAATCATCATAAAAAGGACCCATGGAAAGTTGTGATCTTCATTTTGCGGCTTAGTGATGACTGCAGGAGATGAGAAGAGATGCATATCTACCCCTTCCTCCTCCTCACTAGGATATTCATAAAAAATGGGTTGCTCTTGTTCAACATTCGAAATGACTTCTTCCTCACAAACAGGGTTGTCCAAATTTTTTTCTCCAAGGTCAGGAATGTCCTTTGCATCCTCAAATAAGTCAAAAATGTGTTGCTCATACCTAGGATCTTTAGAAAAAGAGATGCAAGGAAAATCAGTTTCCATAATAGGCTCGATTTCTGCACTTTCCTCACTGGGGCAGGAAACACAACTTTCATTTGATGCGGATGAACAGGGAAGAGAAATAACTGACTTATGATCCAAGTCATCTCCTTCATCCTCACAAATTGCTTTTGAATCAACTATATCTTGAATACAATCATTGTATCCCTCACAACAACTATAACAAATTAACTCAGAGGATGAAGCTTCTGACAATGACTGTTGAAGGCTACATGAAATTCTCTTAGGGAGGAAATGCTAGCAGGGGGTAAAGAAATATACCATTCACGAGCATCCCCTGCTAATGAGAACATGAACATTTTTAATAATACGTCTTCATGATGTATGTCCCATTGGTGCATGATTTCATGAAACTCATGGAGATGCTAAGCAGGTTTGTCCTCCCTATGCTCTCTAAATATGGGAAAATAATCACCCCATTCATTTATAGCAGGGACAACATTTGGAAAACTAGAAACAAAGGAGAAATTAAAGGGAGAAAACCTCCGAGCCAAGATTTTCTCCTTTTCGAACCAGTGGAGTTGCCAATCGATCTTTAATCATGGAGTCGCCAAGTGAAAGATATGTAGAATGGGTATGTCTGGTCTTTTTTCACCATCAAAGAACAAATCTGATCACTGTGTTCTCCCAGGGGCTACTAGGTGTAGCTAGACACAATTTCATTGAAACAGTGGAGCTGAGACAGTGGAGTCACCTCAATGGACTCACTAGGTGCACAGTTTCAATCTCAATGTACTAAGTTTTGATGCACCTTTAGAACCAATAAGCTTTGTCGTTCTATCCCAGGGAAAATATTCAGTTCCTCCCCAACAACGGTGCTAGAAATGTTAGCACCAGAAGTCACTCTTCAGATTGTAGGAAAATAAATCCTGATACCCATCAAAGTTTTATGTCATAGGTTGGTTATAAAAGGGTCAAATGGGTACAGTCTCATGAAAGTATAGTCTTAACTCAGAAAAATAGGCTGGTATGCACAGATAGGTGAGGTTTTGATCTAAATTTAGTCAGTAAGTTGTAGTAAGGGTGAGTAGGAGGAAGAACTTGAGAATAAAATGTAAAGGTATTCTATGAACATCAGGTCTTCCAACAGTGTAAGGAGGATAAACTCAAAAAACAATATCTTCTTGGATTCAGAGCTTCAGGAAACTGAAAACACTATGACAAAACTGTAATCAAACATCCATTACAACACAATCACAATAATCCAAGTGAATCCTTCAATCATTAACATTCAATATCAGATGCATGATAAGATGGAGGAAGAACGCCAACTTAGATTAAGCAAGAAGTCTCAAATATAGATACATAACCAAAATCTAGAGGCTTTACTAAAACTTTACAATACCAGATCTTTTCTCTACCATCGACCCTAACAAAATATCAAAAATGAGTATTTATACTTAGAAAAACTAGCCAACACCAAGAGTGTGACCTGACTACTTCATTCAAAGCTTCGTGTATGTGCCTTCTTCTATCAGTTTGCACTTGCATTCTTCTATCAGACATGATCTCAGATCAATATGGGCTTTGGAGGAATATTCATTGACAGGAAGACCTTGGGTTGATAGCCTGCCTCCATGACCGTCTTTTCCATGCTTTCCATTTATGTGGTGAAACTAGGTTTCAACCACCTTCCTCATTCTCATTAACTACTTTCATTGGGATCGGGGTGAGGCCTGACACCCATGAATGTTCCGGGTGAGCTCACAACTCCTTCAAGTCAATTCTGGTGCCTTGAGGTCACGTAGATATTTATGTGTGACCAAATCGGGCGCTTTGATCCTTTGCACAGCTCCTTTTCATCACTCCACATGACCTCGGGCCATGAACTCATGCTTATCCCATATAAATTTCAATATTTCGCATTTCGGGGGTTTTTACTCCCCTTGACTTCAAATATTCTGATGCGCGAAATCTCTGAAACTGCCCATTTGGATCAATGGTCAGAATTTCTTTAAACTTGATAGCCACGATTAGGTACTTTCCCATTCTTCATAGGTGCTTTCCCATTCTTCGGGCCCCACTTTCCATATGACCACGGGTCGTGATCATGGGCCCAACTCATAGGCGCGTCGGGATTTCGTGTTTCGCGAATTCACGCTGAGCTCCATGCTCAACCTCCGAGTCACAAAATCGTGATCACTCGGATCAGGTGAAACATGTCTCCTTGCATCAGATGACCCAAATCACTTCAGTATTTCGAGACTTGGGATATCGACACTTCTCATTTTGACCTTCCCAAAATGATTTTTTTCGTGCTTTAGATCTACCACCACGCTTCCTTCTGAAATGGACGACCCAGATCATTTTTTGACTTCGCGTTTCATGGGTTTGCATGAATCTCCCCTTTAACTGCTCCATCCCTTGAGTCAACGAAATGCTAATATCGCGCCATGTGCTCTTCCTAGGATCGACGGCTAGGATGGCCCTACGATTTCAAAACTCTTGCTGACGTTAAACTCGGTGTAACTTGATATCCCGATCACCCGATGGTTGTTGATCCAATCTGCCTAATGGATATCCGTCGTTGGAAATTGATCTTTCTCACTTGCATGATCTAAGTCCATAGCAGACCACTCTATGTGTTGTGCTTTGTGCTCATGGTTGTGGCCTCTGGCCCTTCACAAATTTATGTGATAACAATATATGCCACAACGTCGTTAGACGTTCACATGATTTATGTAGCCCTGATGCTCTGTAGATTGTTTGGGAAGAAGAGTCCTACTCATTTCCCAGTAGAATGGGTATATATCATGCACGAGGTGGTCGAGGGCTACACTTTTAATTGGGCCAAAATGTTGTCAGACAACTTGGCCAAAGAAATTACTGAATACAAAATGGTGAAATCAAAGGGGAAGCCTGCCCCTTTCTATATGTCTGTGTATGTCATGGATGTCATTTGTTTTATGACCCCTTTCCCATTGATGAATTGGAGATGGACCCCAACCAGTACAAAGTCTATTCACTTATACCATTCCAAGCTGTGGGAAGAAAAAGCCAAATATTTATTTTACGAAATATGTCACAATGTAGTGGTGCATGTTCATATGGCCCTATATGGTCACCCACCTCCTCGAATTTCAGACAAGATTATGGGGAATCTGGGCAAACTAGTAGATTAGTTCATTGAAGAAAACTTCTCTTATATCAAGTTTTTGTATGCTCAGTTCCTCCCCATGCTCTCCCACATTTTTTACCAGATCGACTGGTGTCCAGGGAAGTAGCTTACTAGACAGTAATGGGAGGCATGAACAAGGAGATGAAGGCATCCCAGAAAAAGGTATGGCTGACCTTCCCTATCCAGGTTGGCATGTTTTCACTACTATATTTTGGGCACTCCAAAGTGGAGGTTGTATCTTTGGAAGATGTCAAATTGGTTCACATCGAATTCAAAAGGCATGACCCACACAAAATTGTGGAGAACCACCTAGCCCAATTCAACATGAAAAGATATGTGCATGAAAAATCCCGACATGATGAAATATTTAGGGGAGTTAGGTATTATAAGGAGGCACATGAAAGATTCCAAACATTGTCCCCAGATCAACATGCTAGTTTCCTCAGTTTCCAAAGACATAGGATAAACAGTTTGTTGAAAGTACTACAAGGAGAATCGATAGCCACTCCTCCTACCTAGGAATCTATGCCTCAAAGTTTTGATCCTGGGTACTCTGGTAAACATAATATTGAGGAAAACCCAAAGAGATCTGAGGTTTTTACACAAGATTTAGAAGCCTCATTGTCAGAACAACTAAGCCCCTAGGCCCTAACTCATCTCAAATATTACCTAAAGCTAGGTCAGGATGCATCTCTTTCGACACCATCCACACCATATGCCAATACAGTAGAGCAATAAAAGTCTACAGAGATTGGTACTCCTCTTACATCATTGACACCTCTGCAGTCTAGCTTCAAAAATCCTAGTTCCGAAATCATTTTTGTAAGTGATCTTACCCCAGTCTTGCCTGAACAGATGCCTCCTTCAGATTTCTTCTTTAGCAAGAAACGAAGGGACATTGTCAAAAGAGAATCACACTAGAAGGATGGAGTAATAACCAAAAGGCAGAGGATGTTGTATGACAGAATTGATCGTGATGATTCAAAATTCATGAAGGAAGTTGCAGGTTCATTAGGTTCCTTTTCCACTGCAAACCAATGGTCTCTGGAGAATTTGGCAGAGCAACTAAGAAACAAAATATTATTAGTGGGGAAGTTGCAATATCAATTACTGGCCATGGAACAGACTGTAAATAATAAGATGATCCAAGACTTTGAGAAAATCAGAGCTCATAACCGACATCAAATCCAATAGCTGCAGGCTAACCTTGAGGATCTCCATCAAAATTCGCAGGCCAACCAGGGTCTAATCACTCAACATGATGAATTTATAAGACAACTACAAGCTATATTGAAGGTGACCTAAGGTGTCTTGATAGAAATTCTAGCCTTCCAAATTCAAGTGTTGGAAATCAACAAAAAATTGGAAATGGCCTGACATGATCTTTTTATGAAGGTTTATGCCATAAAAAAGTGTTATCAGGAAGTAGACCTTTCCCTGAAGGATGTCTTTATCAAGAAAAGAGAATCTTTCTTAGCCCGAGATAAGTTTCAATAATCCATCATATTGGCACAGAAAGATAGTATCCATGATTTTCCTCGGCTTTCCCCTTCTGAACAAATAAGAGGTGATATGGCCATGAAGGTGTGGGAAATGAATTTGGCAAAGAGCAAGAGATTAGCTAGGGAAGTAAAGGACACTTTCCAGGAAGCATTATCATCATTAGAAAAGAGACTTATTGATTTTGAGGGAAGCAGTATTGCAGAGGCCCTAGGACAAATCGATATTGAAATGAACCAATAAAACTCTAGGAAGAGCAAAGAGGAAACTAGGGAAGCCATTCAGGAAATGAGCCATATTGAAGTTCTTAAAATAAATAAATGGATAGTGAACCCAAGTTCACAATTTGAGGCCTTATCTCAAGAAGTGAAAAGAATCCAAGAAAGGCTACCTCAACTAGAAAGGAAATTATACACTTTCGAGGTGAATGAAACAATTGAACCATCAACATTGGTGGTGTAATTTTTAGATAGATGAAACCAATGCATTTAGGATGGAAAAGAAAGCATAGTTGTGAGCAAGTAAGAAAATGTCATTGCATTACTGAACATAGCTGGAGGGACAGATGGAAAAAGAACTACAACGGCTAAGATATTATGTTGAATTATTAAGAAGACCAGACGACATATGTGTTCATCCTAAAGGAATGAGGAAAGGAAGTGTTTCTGCCAATAGATGAAGAGATGGAGGGGAATACAAACGAATCTCATCATATTCTACACACTATTGTCCTATTTCAAATATCTTCTATTTTTCTTATAATAAGTCCAACCATTTTGAGTTGTGTCAGTTTTGTATAAATATATAGATTCAATATCTATTAGTGGCTTCTTCTTGCCGGATGTGATAGAGAAAACTCTTTTTTTGAGTATTAATACAAGTGCAGACATAGATTCGAAATTTTGTTCAGTTTGAGTTATGTGTTTCTCCTTTATTTCCATATCTTTGAATTTACTTATGTAATTCCTTGATAAGTGATTGATTGCAATTTAGTATCACAACTATTGTAATCATATTATCTCAGTAATTCATTAAGTAAGCATTTTTTCCCGTGTAATTGTTGTAAAGAATAAAAGACCTACAAGCTATTTGAATTACTGCATCTTATATCATGTTCAAGGGTGCACTCTTTGTTTACTTCTACTGCAAACAAGGTGAGATTCATCTGCCATTGATGCCTAGCTTTGTTTAATAGTTTTGTAAGTTTCTCCCACACCATTTGATATCATAATTGTGACTTAGAAAATGAAATACAGCCTCTATATTGTCCTATTATTAATTTCATTTAAGGATTTTTCTTATATAACTAAAGTTAGAAAAAAAAATCTTTTAAAATATCCTTTTAAACTTTCCTGGTGCTTGACATTACTCTTTGAACCTTAAGTTTAATTTTAGAAACAACAAGAACAATGCAAATTTATTTTTGTTTGGATAGCTAAACAACTGACTATGGGGGGGTAAAGCCTTGAAGTACTGGCCATGATATCACTAGAGGAAAGAATGTGAAAACTATAAGAGAGGGTTCATTATATCGAATGCCCCCAAAATTTCCCTTGTTGAGGATAACAAACCTCCTTCGGATGCTAAGGAGATAAATCAGTTAATGAAGGAAGGACTGATAGTTGAACGATCAACCAACCCCATGAATGGAAGCATGGTATAGCTGAAGAATGTTAGCCTGAAGTACCATAGGGTCCTGCAAACCTAGACTAACCCTATTTTTCCTTCTAACAGAAGGAACAGGATAGGGGGGATGTGCATGCAAGGCACATAAGAAGAAAAACAGAAGAGTGGAGAATGCAAGAAGCTCTCCAGCTGAGAACAAGAAGAAGAAAACAAACTTGATGCTAAAGAGGAATATGATAAACCTCGTCGAGGCTGTAATAGAGAAACAAATCCTTGAGAGTTTGCAGAGAATGAAACATGAGCAAAAGACCATGAGCTTGATGCTAAGGAAGCATCTGATAAACCTTGCAGAAGATGTGAAAGAGTAAGGATCATTAAGAATTGGAATAATTTCCCTAGTGATACCATGGCTTGGCATGGGGGTGGTTAGAGAGACAATAATGAATTCCTCTGAGCCTATGGTTGGGTGGAAATGCGAACACCCACAGTCAGTTAGTTGGCTACAACCTGTAATAGATAAGTATTCTCATATCCTGTGCAATTGAATTGTAACTGTAAATTAAAGTTGGATATCCTATGAATGTTTCAGGGATGTACATGATTTCTTAGTGGTTATACAGTATCCCTTTAATTTTGCTTGATTGTGTATTTAAGAAAGTAAGGAACTATCTAGCTTGTACACATAAATGCTCGAGCTTTGTGGTGGTTCAAGTTAAAATAAATGAACTGTGAGTTCGTCGACCTTTGGCATAGTTTCATGTGTGCATGTCGACACTCCTAGTCATTCTGAGTGATCTAGATTTTATGATTAGAATGAAATGACTATAGATTATTAACAGGTTCTTAACACAAAATAACAAAGATACAGTAAAACTGGTTTTCTATTCAATAAGGAAATAAACTGAAACTGTAAAATGCAATGAAAAGAAGCTTACTGGAATGGTGGAGGCTTATCCCTGAGAAGACATGCGATGAATGTGCTTATTCAAAAGAAGATGATTAAAATGAGGCTCTGAAGACCTTTTTACAATAAATACGAATGCCAAAAACCCTAGACATCCAAAAACATAACCCTAGAAGATGAAGCGGCAAAAGTCATGTGGGCCCCGTTTGAGTAAGTTAGTACATCAACTTCCCGGGGTCGTAACTTTTGCATACGATCTCCGTTTTAGGCGTATGATAGCCTGTTGGGTGGCCAACGATATCCAAATAGATCAATCCTTCCTCCTTAGGAATCAATGGTCTCCATTGCATTGATTCCCCCCATCAGATGAGAAAATTTCTGCTGAATTTGGCCCCGGGTGAGCCACTTTCCTTGGTGCAGGCACTGCCCTGATTTGATGACTCGATAAAGATGGATCCTTTGCTGTCAAGTTCCCTTGATCTGTGTGTCCACAATATCATCACTGGATGCCTGTTGTATATAGTTGGGGTTGAAATCTATTGGTGTCAGTTGTTCTGCTACTTCTGAGGCGTCCAATAATGGTGGGAAATAAGGGCAAAGGAGATCCACATTGAACACTGGGTGTAGACCAAGGAAAGGAGGAATGTTGAACTCAAACAAATTATCCCCCGTGGCCTTGGTGATGGTGTAAAACCCATAATGGAGTGGGTGAAGCTTCCGATGGGGTCCTGTAAGGAATTCTTTCTGCAAGTGAAACCAAACTTTGTCGCCCACCTGAAACTTATGCGGCACCCGATGTTGATCATGGTGTTGCTTGTACTTGTCATTGGACTTCTGTAGGATATCCTAAACCTGTTGGCATATGTGTTGGATCCGCTCAATAAACCAAGTGGCTTTGTCAACTTCAGTTGGAGCAGGATATGTGTCGGTTGAGGTGACTAGAAGGGAAGTGCAACATCTATGGGACCCAATGGTTGGAATCCCAACCCCACCTGAAAGGGCCTATGGATGGTTGAGCTATGTAGGGATCGATTATAGATATGTTGGACATAGGGAAGGATCTCATCCCATGTGCGAGGCTGATTGGAATTATACATGTGAACAATATGCACAATCATTCAATTTATGACCTTGGTTTGGCCATATGTGCTAAGAAATTGACTGTCCCGATATGAGACAATGGTTTGTGGGATTCAAAATGTACCCAGACTAGTTCAAAGAAGAGCTTGGCAATGGCCTCTGATATGATCCTCTTCTTGCAGGCAACTAGAATCACCATCTTAGAAAAGTGATTAACAACCACAAAAATATAGTAATTTACCTACTTGGTGGATGGGAGGCCCGACATGTATTCCATTGAGATGGATTCCCATGGCCTGTCAGGAGTAGGAAGAGGGGTGTATAGGCCCTATTTCTTAGTGGTCAGCTTGGCAATAGCACAAGAAGTGCAGGACCTGATATACTTCTTGACCTCCTGTCGAAGTTTCGGCTAGTAGAAAT
The DNA here is from genome assembly GCA_009831015.1 of Picea engelmannii. Classification (NCBI taxonomy): domain Eukaryota; kingdom Viridiplantae; phylum Streptophyta; class Pinopsida; order Pinales; family Pinaceae; genus Picea; species Picea engelmannii. The sequence goes on from ML778010.1 coordinate 1,583,791, forward strand.
GTTTCTATAGCATCGCCATTGTCTTTTTGATGTCAAAGGGTCTTTCCACCTGACTATAGTGGGATTCCCAGATTAGCTTCGCTCGCTCGCTTGATGGAACATAGATATGGCCCAGATGAAACAAAAACCCATCCTAAAGATGGAAATTATCGACAAATGCTTTTGCACCCAACATTTGGTAGGTGGTGGTGAAGTCCAGGTCTATCTCATAGAGTTTGGGCCATCCAGAGGTCTCATGGCCGCAAGAGTATAACACCGTGGTGAGTGTCGCGACTGGAGGTCTGCTGAGGAAATCAGTGATGCAATTGGTGCTTCCTATTTTATACTTGATGTTGAGGTGGAATTTCTGCAATTATGTGGACCACTTTTGATGGAGGTCATTCTGCAATTTTCCTTATGCCTGCATGAAATGCAGTGGCTTATGATCAGTATGGATGACTGTCTCCTTCCCAAGAATGTAATGTCTCCACTGGAGGTAGGCTTACACAATGGAGTACATTTATTTGTCGTAAGTAGGGTACTTACAGAAAACATCTGATAGTGTCTCACTATGATAGGCCACAGGGTGGCCGTGCTGAGTGAGAATGGTGCCCACAACATAGTCTGAAGCATCTGTCTCGATCTCAAAGGGTTGTTGCAGGTATGGTAGTTAAAGTAAAGGGGATGAGCACAAGTGTTGCTTCAAATCATCGAACGCTTGCTGTTGGGACTGAACCCACACAAATTTATCCTTATCACCACCCCTAGTTATTTGGATGAGGGCCCATGCAATATGGGAGAATCACAACATGAACCTGCGGTAGAAATTAACAAGGCCTAAGAAGCTCCAAAGCTCAGTGAATGTGGTTGGGGCTAGCTAGTCACGGATGACTTGGATCTTGGTTGGATCCACATGTACGCCATGCTGATCAATGATGTAGCCCAAGTAATGGACCCTGTCCATGCCGAAGGATCATTTTTCCAAGTTGGCATATAGCTTGTGCTGTCGCAAGGTGTGCAAAACCTGCTGAATATGCTGCAAGTGTTCAACCCAAGTCTTGTTGTAAATGAGAATTTCATTGAGATACACCACTAAAAAAGTACTGGTGAATGATCGTAGGATATCGTCCATCATCCTCATGAAAGTGGTTGGAGCATTTTTCAAACCAAAGGGCATGACCAACCATTCAAAAAGGCCTTCCTTTGACTTGAAGGTGGTCTTCCATACATGTGTCTGTTTTATTGGGACTTGGTGGTAGCCATACTTCAGATCAATCTTACTAGTTATTTGACCCCCATGAGTTGATCAATGAGGTTGTCAATTTGGGGAATCGGGTACCAGTTCCTGACTGTGATTTTATTCAGATCCCGGTAATCAATGTAGAGTCACTAGATTCCATCTTTCTTCTGTACCAACATGATTGGGCTCCCGCAAGGTGATGAGATGGAATGAATGTGCCCCTTGTGGAGGAGTTCTTGGATGTGTCACTTGATCTCCTCATTCTCTAATAGAGAGCGACGATATACTGTCCCATTGGGCAGCGATGCACCGGGGGTCAGATTGATGGGGTGCTTGACCTGGTAGTGTAGAGGTACCCCTGTAGGTGAGGAGAAGATATCTGAGTATTCTTCCACAACCTTATCTACTTGCCTCTACTATGTGGAGAGGTTGTCTACAGAGACTGTTGGCCGTTGACCAAGGTTTGGGAGATTCTTGGTCATATTGACCCATGTTGGGACTTCGACAGCTTGTCAAAGGAGGAGCGCAAGATGAAGCGAAGATCAAGGGAACTTGACCCACTTTTGGGTCCTTTTTGGGTTTTTGGGGATAATGTAATAGGATTGGGATGTTGGCCCATGGGTTTTACCCATGTTTAGGCCTATTTTGTAAAGTATAAATAGAAGGCTACGCAATGTAGAAAGAGAACTAGTAGGCCGGTAAGCTAAGTACTAAAGGCTAAGTCCTAGTGTGGATTGTAAGGGCTTTGTTCATTCTGTGTAAGACTTGCAGAGCTGAGTGCAAGTCCTTGTGAGACTGTAGAAGGATTTGTGCTGTAACACAAGGAAAAAGGATCTAGCGAGCTACGAAGATATTCTGTCCTATGCAGAGTAATGGTTTTGAGGCTCTGTGCTTGTAACCGATTGACTGAAGACTATAAATAAGAAGAGTTGGCAGACATAGCCCCAGGTTTGGGGTGAACCATGTAAATCTTGTGTTATGATGCTTTGTGATTTGTCTTATGTGATTTACATGTTATTTTCTAAGTGCTTGGATGTATTTAGATAAATCTACTTATGCTTTGTGATTATTAGATGTGAGATAGATCTAATCTATATGGTTATATTTAGTGCCTGATCTAATTGATCTGATCTATTTTCCTATGCTAAGTTCTTGAATATAGTAAATTAGTGTGAGTACAACAAAGCTTTGTTCTATTAGCGAAGTGGATATTTCTTGCATATTAAGGAACTGACATTGTTGAGTGCTTTATTAAGTGTTAGAATCACAGATATGTGTCCCAGATAAGGTTGCAAACACTTGAGTCTTGCAGCCACCCATGCCTCTACCTCCGGTGAGACTTCATTTTCTTCGCAGGTGTTGTCGAAAGGATCGATAGTTAGGGCTTTGCTGGTGCGTTGTTGTAGCTTTGAACCCTGGGTCTGCTCCTGTGACAAAAAATGGATCTGTTGTCGGGACCTGAAACTGTGATTGATGGGAACTGAGAAAGAAGAATCTATGTGAAAAGATTCATCCTGAAATTGTGGAAGCTCTGTGCGTAGATCTGTGCCCTAGCACGCAGTATTCTACTTGATTTATAAAGCTTTTTGCTAAAGAAGAAGCCTGATTTGAAGAAAGGAGATTGGATCTGAAGAAAAGAGGTAAGATCTGGAAGCTTTGTTCCCTAAGAAAGGTAAAAGTGGGAATTCTTGATTAAAAAGAGGTAATATCTGTAAGCTCTGTGCTCTGATAAAGGTAAGAATAGTTAAAAGTTTTAGATTTGGAAGCTTTGTGCTCTGTAGAAGTAAGATAAGTAGAAATCTTTGTTTCTAGAGTATGGATCTAGGTATGATTGATAGGATCTATCCTATATTGAAAACTAGGGTATTAATAGATGAAAGAAGATTTGATATGAGTAGATCTGATAAGAATAGTGAACGATATGTTATACCTATGCATAGAAAGAATGTTTGTACTAACAAGTGGATGCAGGATCCTAGAAAGAATTGTTTGCAGGTTAGCTACCATGATCCTAATGTGAAGTACAGAAGAGGTTGGGGATCATTTAAAAGAAAGAGAGGATTAACCCTCTATTACAGTTGCAGAAGACTGGGACATATGGCTAAGGAATGCCCTGGTGGAAGACCTAGTTTCCTTTGTTGTAAGGCTCTAGACCACAAAGTATTGGATTTCCCTAGAATGATTGCTAAGATTGAAAGAATGAATCTGAATCAAGAGAACCCTAAGGAAAATCCAGAAACTAAGATTATGGTAGAATACCATAAAGGATCTGAGAAATCATTTCTATAGATGAAAGAAACCCTGAATAACCATTGACATGTCAGATTATCAGAGATATTCAAAGGAAAAGAATGCATCGAAGTGAGAATAGGAGACTTCGACATTGACTGTGTTCTAGATGAGGAAACAGAGGTGAATGTCATGACCGAGAGAACTTGGGAATATATAGGGAGGCCTGCTATGACTCCCTCATTAGGATAAATAGGGTTATTCAGAGGAAAATTGGTAAACATGTGTGGAAGGCTCACCTAGATACCTATGAATGTCAATGGAACTTTGACGAAAGGAGATTTTGAGATTATTAAATTTGTTGAAGACCGCACCCTGTTTACCATGTTAATAGGAAAACCTTGGATTGACAGAGACCAAGCCAGATGAAAAAAAGAAGAAGAAGTCCTTGTGCAAGTCCTTGTGAGACTGTAGAAGGCTTTGTGTTGTAACACAAGGAAAAAGGATCTAGCGAGCTGCATAGATCTTATGTCTTATGTGGAGTAAGGGTTTTGAAGCTCTGTGCTTGTAACCAGTTGAATAAAGACTATAAAGAAGAAGACTTGGTAGACGTAGCCCTAGGTTTGGGGTGAACCACGTAAATCCCATGTTATGATGCTTTGTGCTTTGTCTTATGTGATTTACATGTTATTTTCTAAGTGCTTGGATGTATTTAGATAAATCTACTTATGCTTTATGATTATTAGATGTGAGAATGTTAGATCTAATCTATATGGTTATATTTAGTGCCTGATCTGATCTATTTTCGTATGCTAAGTGCTTGAATATAGTAAATTAGTGTGAGTGCTACGAAGCTCTGTTCTATTAGCGAAGTGGATATTGCTTGCATATTGAGGAACTGACAGTGTTGAGTGCTTTATTAAGTGTTAGAATCATAGATCTGTGTCCTAGCTAAGGTTGCAAACACCTAAGTCTTGCAACCACCCATGCCTCTACCTCAGGTGAGACTTCATCTGCTTCGTAGGTGTTGCCGAAAGGGTTGATAGTTAGGGCTTTGCTGGTGCGTTGTTGTAGCTTTGAACCCTGGGTCTGCCCTTGTGCCAAAAAATGGATCTGTTGCCGGGACCTGAAACTATGATTGTTGGGAAATGAGAAAGAAGAATCTTTGTGCAAAGATTAATCCTGAAATTGTGGAAGCTCTGTGCGTAGATCTTTTCCCTAGAACGAAGTATTCTACTTGATTTATAAGGCTCTGTGCTAAAGAAAGAAGCCCAATCTGAAGAAAGGAGATTGGATCTGAAGAAAATAGGTAATATCCAGAATCTTTGTTCCCTAAGAAAGGTAAAAGTGGGAATTCTTGATTAAAAAGAGGTAAGATCTGTAAGCTCTGTGCTATGATAAAGGTAAGAATAGTTAAAAGTTTTTGATCTGGAAACTTTGTGCTCTATAGAAGTAAGATAAGTAGAAATATTTGTTTCTAGAGTATGGATCTAGGTATGATTGATAGGATTTGTCCTAGATTGAAAACTAGGGTATTAATAGATGAAAGAAGATTTTATATGAGTATATTTGATAAGAATAGTGAACGATATGTTATACCTATGCATAGAAAGAATGTTTGTACTAACGAGTGTATGCAGGATCCTAGAAATAATTTTTTGCAGGTTAGCTACCATGATCTTAGTGTGCAGTACAGAAGAGGCTGGGTATCATTTAAAAGAAAGAGAGGATTAACCCTATGTTACAGTTGTATAAGACTGGGACGTCTGGCTAAGGAATGCCCTGGTGGAAGACCTAGTTGCCTCTATTGTAAGGCTCTAGACCATGAAGTATTGGATTGCCCTAGAATAATTGCTAAGATTGAAAGAATGAATCTAAATCAAGAGAACCCTAAGGAGGATCCAGAAACTGAGATTATGGTAGAATACCAGAAAGGATCTGATAAAGAATTGCTACAGATGAAAGAAACCCTGAATAACCACTGACATGTTAGATTATCAGATATCTTCAAAGGAAAATAATGCATCGAAGCGAGAATAGGAGACTTTGACATTGATTGTGTTCTAGATGAGGAAACACAGGTGAATGTCATGATCAAGAGAACTTGGGAATCTATAGGGAGGCCTGCTATGACTCCCTCATTAGGAGGAATAAGGTTATTCATAGGAAAACTGGTAAACCTATGTGGAAGGCTCACCCAGATACCTATGACTGTCAATGGAACTTTGACGGAAGGAGATTTTGAGATTATTAAATTTGTTGAATACCACGCCCTATTTACCATGTTAATAGGAAAACCTTGGATCGACAGAGATCAAGCCAGACAAAAAAAAGAAGAAGAAGTCTTGGAGCTGAAGAAAGAAGAGTTAAAATATTTCATGACTAGAAGGATCACACACTTGATCAAAGAAAAGGAGAACAAATCGAAGCTATTTAACACTAGAAACCCAGATGTCAAAGCTACAAGAACATTAGAAGACTCAGAGGAGACTGAAGTATCTATCTCACATAAAGAAGAGGTGTTACCCCTAAGTCCTAGGAGAGAATCTCAACAACGTGAAGTAACTAAGACCACAAAAGATAAGAATCAGAATGGAAAATGAACTACTGAGACGAAGTGCACAGGAAAGAAGTCTAGAAAGCAAAGTAAGAAGAGAGATAAGTTGCAGAAGGTTCCAGAGGGAACTTCGCAGACAAAAAATTTGCAGAATTGGAGCTTCGCCGGGATATCAGAAAAGCGACACATGGCACTTTGCCATGATGAAGTAATATAGCCATTAGGGATAGTATAACTGTTCGATCGACACTCTGAACGAGAATAAAGGAAATAAAGGTTCATCATCAGACCGTTAGACCATGCCATAACGAATCGAACAAGAGTTAATGGAGGCTCATAACCGTTGCAAGTGAACTATTGTCAAGTTACCTATTTATCTCATCACGCCATGCATCGAGAACACTTTTGCTAACTGAGAATTTTGAGCCCATAGACTAAGTTGCTATTATATACAGTGATCATTGTGATCTTGCTGATTATTATAGTGCAATATCTAAGCTAACTTGACCTGATCTTATTAATCCTGAGCGCGGATGTCCGATGAGGTCACTGCAGTTGAAGAATCAGTAACAAAAGTACTCCTCAACTTGATGACTAAGTGAGTCATGTCGATGTCTGAAGGTATCCAGGCTTCATCTACAAGAGTCGTGCAAGCATCTTGGTCCACTTCTCAAGACAAACCATCATGACCAATAGATGAAAAGAGAACTAAGCACCTAGACGATATCGTGAATGCCAAGATAATTCTGAGTATTTTACCTACCTATATACCACCCCTGAGCAACGCAATCAATCGAGACAATGTGCCCAGAGAGTTTGAGTATGATTTGGTCACTGCATACCTCCTGAAAGGGATACGCCCAGTGTGCGTAGACCAAGATAAGATCGCAGCGTTCAAGTTTAGCGACTTCAACCTCGACGACATGAAGGTATATAACATGCTCACCCCACATAAGTATCTGACCAGGACCAAAGGAAAGAACTCGAAGATCGTTCCCCAGTCATGGACCATGAACCTCGCATAGTCCACACTCCTCAATGTCATGAAGATTCCTCACTTCAGAAGGCACCAAGAAGTGAACGCATGTGTCAAAATGCTATTATCCTGCTACCATGGAAGATATTTATTGTTAAACCACCGTATCACAGTGGATTCGATGTTGATCAATCAGATCACAGGGCTAAGCATGCAAGGACCTGACCCACAGGATTTCTACCCTGGAAAATCCATGGATCGCTCTCTTGCACAAAATATTAAAGACACCTATGGAGATGTTGAGAAGGGAACATGATGTTATTAGTTAGCCTCTATCCAGAGCGACACAATGTGGCTTACCTATCAATTGATTGTAGGAAAGTTATTTCACAAGAACCAACCCACCCAAGTGACTGGATTTGTAGTCGACCTCGCAGGGAAGTGTGCAGAGGGCATACAAATGAATTGGGTGAAGTACCTCATGAACCAGTTGGAACTGGACTGCAAGGAAGTGCAAGATGCAGGATACGAATTCCACTTTAGTTGGCTTCTTATACTGATCTCTTTCATCACATGGGAGATGTTGGAGGGTGAAGCCTTCCCAGACATCGATCCCTTTGAACCTCTAGCCACAAAGTTTAGTATGCTATGGTACTCTAGCGACATGAACAAGCAATGGAAATCAAATGTCCTGTTCCACACATATTACAACCAGTTGAAGAAAACCATCCAGTCTGAGTTGAGTATAACCCCAAACACTCTCCACCATTTCATACCTTTAATGAAGTTCAGTGCGGATCTCCATTTCATCTATATCATAGCGTGAGTTGACGAACGCAAGGAACAACTGCAGTCTTACTATAAGATGACAGAGGAGGACTTGGAGGAGATCACCAAGGACTGGTCGTCGGACTTCCTCATTCTAGCAGAACCTATGGAGATGTCTAACTTAGATAGTCCAGAAGCAACGCATGATACAACCAGACCTATAAAGATAAAGAAGACCAAAGAAGTCCATGATTTAGACAACACATCCATGAATTCCACTTCCATCTCAACAGAGCAAGGGGGAGATGGAGGAGAGATAGATGGTGCTGAATTTGAAAAAAAGAAAGGTGAGTTTACACCGCCTAGAGATGAGGAGGACCCCTCGAAGAAAAGGAAGGTTTCCCCTCCGAAACCTTCTTCTATGAAGAAATCAAAAGAATATATGACTAAAATGCAGACTACCCTCACCTCAGATGACTTTGAATTCATCATCGCAACACTGAACGATGCTTCATTGGAGATAAAAGAAAAGCAAGAAGCTTAGCAGGAAGAGATATACAGTTGAATCAAGGTTGAACTTTAAGGGATGTAGCAGGCACTACAGTCCAGCCACGTAGTTTCCACTATGCCTCCGCCATTGGGAACACCAAAACTGGGAGATGAGCCAGCTCAAATCCACCAAATCGCTGATACAGTCAAAGCTTGCCTTCGACGAGAACAGGAGGAGAGAGCGCAAGACACCCAGGCTTTAGAAAAATCACATGAAGACCTTCTAGACCAGCACAGTACTACAGAAAGAGAGAATCTCACCCTCCAGGTAAAGTTTGATGAAGAAAAAGCTTAACTGCATAAAGAAAAGGAACAGTTGCTCACAGAGCAACTCGAAGTAAAGGAAGGGGTCACCAGAGCACTTCTCTCTGTGACAGTCATCGAAGTAAAGGATGAAGAGAGAGTTCCACAATAGGTGGAACAACTTGAAGACCTAATTTAGCAATTACAGCAATGCATAACAGACTTGGAACTCTGTACTATTCCCAAGACCCCTCAAGATGTAAGAGACCAAAGGGAAGAAACTGGCCATAGCGTAGTTGACAGACTAAAAGCTCTTTCCTTGGAGTGAAAGAAACTACGTAACCACAGTGCCCAAACATATGAAAACTTCACTGAGAACCCAGAGTTACAGGCATTGGAGTCACAACTCCAGGAAGAAAAGCAACGTGCAGACACACTACAAGCATGGCTGAAATATCTGTCAGTTGTAGACAGAATGAAGAGGTCTCATGAGCAATGCACAACCCAACAACAGATCCATACGATCCAGAGAAAAGTTATGGAAGTTAATCAATGGCGCCAACCTGTGTAAGATAAGGCATGTCATTTGTTTACAGAGGTTGAAAGACGAGGAGAAGATCTAGAATAGGTCGTTAACACAACAAAACAACACCAGGAAGGGCCAGTAAATGACGCAGTGATCCAAGAGTTCACCGAGAAAGAGGTTGTCACACAACAGGAGGTTGAAGCAGCTCGAGCCAAGTTCGAGGCCTTTGAAGTAGAACTGATCAGACTAGAGTGATTGGGGACGAGTCATAGGTGAGTGCTGGGGGCCTGTTGGCCCTTGACCAAGTTTTGGGAGATTCTTGGTCATATTGACCTATGTTGGGACTTCGATAGCCTATCGAAAGAGGAGTGCAAGAAGAAGTAGATATGAAGGGATCTTGGCCCGCTTTTGGGTCCTTTTTGGGTTTTTGGGATAATGTAACAGTATTGGGATGTCATCCCATGGGTTTTACCCATGTTTAGGCCTATTTTGTAAAGTATAAATAGAAGGCTAGGCAATGTAGAAAGAGAACTAGTAGGCCAGTAAGCTAAGTGCTAAAGGCTAAGTGCTAGTGTGGATTGTAATGGCTTTGTGCATTATGTGTAAGACTTGTAGAGCTGAGTGCAAGTCCTTGTGAGAGACTGTAGAAGGCTTTGTGTTGTAATGCAAGAAAGGAGGATCTAGCAAGCTACACATATCTTATGTCCGATGAAGAGTAAGGGTTTTGAGGCTCTGTTCTTGTAACCGATTGACTGAAGACTATAAAGAAGAAGAGTTGGTGGATGTAGCCCCAGGGTGGGTGTGAACCACATAAATCTTGTGTTATGATGCTTTGTGCTTTGTCTTATGTGATTTACATGTTATTTTCTAAGTGCTTGGATGTATTTAGATAAATCTACTTATGCTTCATGCTTATTAGATGTGAGAATGTTAGATCTAATCTATATGGTTATATTTAGTGCTTGATATACTCGATTTGATCTATTTTCCTATGCTAAGTGCTTGAATATAGTAAATTAGTCTGAGTATTGTGAAGCTATGTTCTATTAGCGGAGTGGATATTGCTTTCATATTGAGGAACTGATGGTGCTAAGTGCTTTATTAAGTGTTAGAATCACAGATCTGTGTCCTATCTAAGGTTGCAAACACCTGAGTCTTGCAACCACCCATGCCTCTACCTCAGGTGAGACTTCATCTGCTTCGCAGGTGTTGTTGAAAGGGCTAGTAGTTAGGGCTTTGTTGGTGAGATCTTGTAGCGTTGAACCTTGGGTCTGCCCCTGTGCCAACAGAGACCCCAGATGTGGCTGTTATCTTTCACTTATTCTGAGAGCGAATCACGGAGAAGACAAACTTCCTACATTGCTTAGCAGAGATCAAGGAAATAACACTAGGTGGGACTGCCTCGGGTTTCCTATACAATTTCCTGTTCAAAGTAATAATAAAACTACGAGGCCTAGACTCATATACAACATGAAATTTCCATAAATAAGGTTGTCCCAAACGAACATCACAAAATTTGAGAGGAGCAACATCACACAATACCTTGTCTTTGAAGGGTTTGATGTCGTATGACAGTTGGCACTATTGGATGAAGCGGAGATCACTTCCTTGGTGGAGACATCTAATGGTGTAGGGTTGTGGGTGCGGCGTTGTCGGTAGGGCCAACTGCTTGTTGACCTTTTTTGAGATGAGGTTCTTCTGGCTACCACTATCAATGTTAAAGTGCAACGAGGTGCCTTTTACCCACATCTGTGAATGGAAAATGTGATCTCCTTCTTCTGGATTGTCTGGTTCACTAGGTTTGGATCTTGGTGGTAGCAACAGTGGAATTGGATTCTGATTCAATGATCCATCTTCCCCTTTCTGATTCTGGCTTAGAGTCAGAAACCGCATCTAATTTAGAGGCTTTCAGTTTGACCACCAATAACTGCTTTGAGGGGAAGTCATCAGTGTTATGCCAAGGGCTCTTATGGAAGTTTCACCATTTCCCAGTATCTTTCTTTGTCTTTTCAATGTCCTTCTTTTCTTGCGGCTTGGACTGGTTGTCCTGATATCCATATTTTTTTCTGTTCTTTGTTCTGTGGGTTGGGACCACCCTTTCCTAGATTTTGTTGTGAGGGGTTCCTAGGTCCAAATTGTTGCATCTTTTGTTTGAGCTTCTGCTTGATTTTGACGACATATCGGTAGGCCATGCCCAAGGATGAAATGTCCATAAATTCCATTTCAATATTGATGTATCTATGTAGAGAACCATGATACTTGAGCACCATATGTTGCTCTAAATCTTTGATACCAAACTTGGCGTGCAAGGTATGGAAGATATTTGTGAAATCTAGCACTGTTTGGTCTCTTTCTTTCCGCAGTGTGGTCCATTTGGTATACAAGTCGTCATAACTTCGAACAGGGTAGTATTTTTCCTTAATATCATCCGTGAAGGATTCCCAGGTGGCCATGACTATAAATAATGAGTGTTCCTATGTTTCCTTTTTCTCACAAAAAGTTTCCCACCAATCTTTGACATGGGGAATGGCTTTGAGGAGCGCAAAAGTAATATTTTCTCTATTCAAAAAGTTATGGACAAAAAAATACCCTTCTATTAGATTCAACCACTTGTCTACAACATCTGCGTCTATATAAACTTCAAATATAGGAATATTGAAGTTTATTTGTACCTTGAAGGGGGTGACACCTCCACTCGAAGAAGGTGCGCCTCTTGTTGGTATCCATCGAAGGATTTTCACGAAACTATCCATCATCTCATTCCTCTGTTGTGTGAGGGATTCCTTAATCAATAGTTTGAAAGGATCTCCTGTCCTGTCATCTTTCTTTTCTCATGCCATGAGAGGTCACTTGGGTGTGTGAGATATTTTTTCCTCAAGAGAAAAAATCTTGAGACCCAACTCTTTGTACTCTGACCTCGTTGGGGACATGCATTAAGATGACAAGGAGCAGACTACTCTGATACCAAAGATCCAGATTTTATGAGCATAATGAAATGACTACAGATTATTAACAAGTGCTTGTTATAATCTTGATTTGCACCAGACATGCTTACCTGGCATCAGGCCATCTCAGATTCCTTCTTTGCCAAAACACTACTAAACAACTCTTCTTAAAAACCCTTTTTATAAAGGCCCATGTGCCCTGCTCCATTACTGCACGCGTGTACACGCTAGCATTGGGAGGAGAGTTGCAGTCAAAGAATGACCAAGCGTGAAAAGGGATCTACATCAAAACATGAAAAATAAGGTACGTCAACTTAATCTCTTGAGCCTTGTATTTACATATGAGTAATGGGGTTTAGGCATGGGATGATGGTAAAAAGTAAGAATCTTTAGGTCATTTCTACATGCATGATAAAACCCTTAGTGCTAGTCCGTAGCAGGGATTTCCCACCCACAACATAATTGGCGACCATACTGGGGACTCTCTAGGGTTCTTTGGGGATTTTTTATTGGGTATTTTGAAATTTCTTTTACTACCTTTTTTGAGTTTCTGCAAGAAATTTGAGTGTTCATGGGTTCTGGTTCTCAATACCAGCTGCTTACCATACTATTTCTTTTCTGTTTTTGAGAGTCTTAAAAGGAATACACACCCTGTAGTGGGACAACCCATGTACGCATGTGCCCTACCTTTAGTCAGCCCGCATATGCACGCGTCCTACCTTTAATCATCCCACGTTTGTACGCCTACTGATGAAGTGATAGATGCGTGTCTGAGAACCCAGGAAATCCTTCTTAGGAAGAGGCAGTCATCCTCTCCCCTGTAGAAGTGATCCTTCTCAGGGATCTTCTGGGTCCTTCTAGGTCTCTGATTGAATAGTCCATAGTCAGGTAAAAACCTCAAGATTATATCTATTTTGCTAAAGTTTTCTTGCCTCTTCTTTGTCAAAGTAAGTTTTTGCACCTTTAAGGGGTTCTAGTTTTCAATACCAGTACTCCCTGTCTAAGCTTAGCTACTTGTCCTCCTTTTTTGAGGAAAAACAGAGGCACACACGGTCTGTAGTGGGCCTAAACATGTGCATACACATCCTATCTTTGGGCAACACACATGCATACATTGGCTGTTGAAGTGACAGTCACGTGTCTTTCTAGATAATTTTGAGGAGGCAATCATCCTCTTCCCAGTCAAGTTTTTACTTCCCAGGTTTTTCTTGTTTCTTCCTGGTCTCTGTCATAAGCAGTTTTAGCCTAGGTTGTATTCCAGCATAGCTTGCTTTTTCATTTAAAAGTTTTTTTGTTTTTCCTAGATTTGTTAACTTAATTTTAGCTTGAAATTTTAAGAAAAATGAGTTACATTTAAAAAAAAAATCCCTCCTCATGGACGAGGGGGCCATGAATCATGCATTCATCAGTTTCTTTTAGAATATTTTGTTATTTCTGCTATGATTGGAAGAAAATATAAAAAAATCTTAGTTTGTTACATCTCTTTCTTTCCTGGCATTTTCTTTGCATTGTTATTTGAAAAAGAAAAAGAAATTAGCATAGAATTTTGTTTTCTTCTAATTTCAAAAGCATTTCAAAAGAAAAAAAAATAAAAAAATATAATCATTCTTTGCCAGTGTTCATATAAGTTTCATCATTTTTCGCAAGAATCTTAACACCATCAGTTGCACTGCCGTACCCTTTTGAGTAAATCAAGCCAGTAAAAAAAATGCTCTTTAAAATTTACTAGACTTTATGTTTGTAGGGTCCATCAACTAGATTAGGCTAGAGCCTTGATTTAGGTTGGAGAGGAAACTCTTCAAGGCTATATAAAAAACATACAAGTCTGTGCTAAGGAGTGTAGAAGTCCAGTAACGTGGAAATTATCCGGGACCCCCCTCTAACACAGGGGCTAAACACGAGGTCGTGTGCATAAAGGTAGCTGAGATAACCCCTCCAAAGTCGGACCAAGTGTAGTGGGGAACACATATAGAGGACTTGTCTTGGGATTCAGTTGATCTCATTTTCCATGGAGCTTTGTGGGTCTCAAATCCATTTGAGATCCTCGGTATTCTTCCATAACACTTTCTTTCGATACCCTTGATAGGTTTCGGGCTTGATACCCTGCTCATTGCGGTCCACCCAACTGTCGACTGTACCCACCTAGTGATTGTTCACGAGCTGGCAACCTAGTTGCCTTTATTTTAGGGACTTACACAGGTGACCATGGGGGTATACCGCAGTACCTAGGGTGGACATCGGGCCACGCTTTGCAGAGTATACCTGGAGGGTTCTTCCGTATTCGAGTTTCACTTGCACTGGTAAGTTGCTCTAGTGTTGGTTGGTGTAACTGGTCTTCCAACTAGTTAGTCGTTTGCTTGATTTGCCTTTAAGAACTTTTAGTTTGTGCTCTGTGCTCCCTAGTTTTCCATAGTGAGTTAGTCAGTTGCGGCTTTGGGTCTCTGACCTAGGGTGGTAGGCCACCCACTCCACCAGTTGAGAGGAATTTTCAATCTTCCTCTTAGAAACACGGAGCCGTCTCTTTATATGTGTTGTTTTGATAACATTGGTTCTTCAGAGTCCATGTGTGAGACTTTTACGGATTTGAATGATCCCACAAGGGGAGAACCTCTGCATAAGATATTCATGGATAAATTTCCCGATGATACCAACCAAGGAACCCCTTCACAAGGGGATTCTTGTGCTTTTGCTTTCTTCGGAAACGTTGGTGTCCCTTTGATGGCCACTTTGTACATTCCTGGGTTGAATGTGGGATTATTGGTTTGGTTGGGTACCATTCCAAATGTCCCAAATTCTCTTGAAGCTTCTCAGTTAAGAAATTTATGTCATGCGAACCCTGTTGATGTTTCTTCATCAACAAAGTCTTCTCCTCCTCCTTCTCCCGCCTCTGGTGAAAGTACATTTACTAGTAACCGGAAGTCTAAATGAAATAGAAAGAGGAAGAATAGGAAGAAGAAATCACCAACCTCTGTGAGTCATGTTGGAGATAGGTCGACAACCTCTGCAAGTTACGTTGAAGACTAGCACCCAGCCTCTGCAAGTCATGCTGGGGGCAAGAACCCAGCCTCTGCAAGTCATGCTGGGGGAAAAAGTCTAGTCACTACTAGTCATATTGGCAATAGGTCTGTAGCCTCTACGAGTCATGTTATTGACCCGTCACCAACCTCTACAAGTCAGGTTGGAGATGTGAAACTAACCACTACCAGTCATGATGGGGGCATTGATTCTATTGAGAAACCTAGATGGATAGGACGTAAATCTAAGTTCTCTTGTAATCTTTACAAGGGAGATCACCTTACTCATTTGTGCCCTAGCCTTCCAGAGGTATGAAGATTGTGGTCCCTGTCTGCAAGATCTTCTAATTCTGGGTCTTCTGCGGTTTCCTCACAGTCTATTCAACCATTGGTTGAGAAAGTGGTCATGCCGATGCAGTCATCGACTGATCCCATTGCTCTTTGGGGGGTTGAGGTGCCTTTAGACTATGTAGTCTCTCAGCCTATGCAGCCATTGGTTGAGAAAGTGATCATGCTGATGCAATCATCAACTGATCCAACTCTTCTTTTGGGGGGTGAGGTTCCTTTAGACCATGTAGTCTCTCAGCCTATTTAGCCATTGGCTAAGAAAGTGGTCATGCCAATGCAGTCATTGGATGATCCCACTCCTCTCTTGGGGGGTGAGGTGTCTTTAGACCATGTAGTCTCACAACCTATTCATCCATTGGTTGCGAAAGTGGTCATGCCGATGCAGTCATCGGCTGATCTCACTCCTCTATTAGGGGCTGAGGTGACTTTAGACCATGTAGTCCCATATCCTTTTCAACCATTGGTTGAGAAAGTGGTCACACCGACACAGTCTTCAGCTGATACCACTCCTCTCTTGGGGAGTGAAGTGTCTACCGACTATGTTTTTAGCATTTCTAGTTCAGTACTTTCAGAACAAGGGGGCATTCCGCTCATTCCGAGTACACCCCCTCCAAGCCCTAGGATGGTTTCCTTTGATTGGAATGATCTTGTTGAGCCTCGTCTTCCTTCTTATGCACCTTTTCAAATAAGGGTTGAGGTTAATTCAACAAACATTTATCGATGTATAGTGGATGAAGGAGCCTCCGCAAGTATTTTATCCTCCTCGGTTTGGAAAGTCTTGGGATCTCCCAAGCTTGTGTCTACTTCGCATGAGATGTTGGATTTTGACAGACATCCTAGTGATTGTTTATGGGTTCTTCCTCAGTTTCCTATCTCATTAGGTGGGAAAACTGTCCTTGTTGATGTTATAGTGGTGCAAGGCCCATTAGATTTCAATATTCTTCTTGGGCGTGATTATGTATATGCTATGAATGTTGTGGTGTCTACGTTCTTCTAGGTGATGCATTTCCCTCACAATGGAAGCATTGTCACTATTGACCAGCTGCCACCTGATAATCACCATTCTAATTCGACGTTATTTCAGACTACCCATTTACATGTTCCTAATGTTCGTGTAGACTCAACCTCACCACAGGTTAATTATGTGGCATCTTATCCTCGATGTTCAATTGCTTCTGAGCAGGAACCTATGCAATCATGTTTGACTTCCCAAGATTTGGTCTCAACAATTGATTCATTGGTTTATCCAATGGGGGCTTGGGAGCCCTTGCTTCCCCCTCTTGGTACGAGTGATTTTGAGTCTCCTTCTGAATCTGATCTCATTGTTTGTAGATCCTCAAGCTCTCATACTTGTGATTCTTCACTGATAGACTCTGCCAGTTCTGGCCAAAACCTCCATTGTCATATGGAATATAGTTAGTTTACTTCACCCTTTGGGACTATCGACCCTTTCTTGCATGATTTCTAGGATTTTGAATTGCCTTCAGATGAGGCTATCCTTGAATCCATGACTACAGATTCTAGACTGTGGAGGACTTACACCGTGGTTTGTGTTTTCTTCCCTTATGGGAGACTTCTCAAGTTGACTATCAAAGAGACTCTTGGTATGAGCCTATCAGTAGGCTCTACCCGAACCAGTTTCATATATGAGTCATAGCCCCCTACGAGTCTTCTTTTAAGCTCTTTTCAGACCCTCTAAATGTGAAAAGATTGTCGAGCCATCTTGTTGTCTTTCACGCTCGTTAAACTAAAATTTGAAGGCACGTCTGTTCGACGATAGTTTACCCCTTTTTCAGTCTGGATGGTCAACTGTATGAAGAAAGGTATACTCTAGGAACTTCATTTCTCTAGAAGAGTACTCTCAACTATAATTTTAACCCTTTTTCGGGCCTGAGGGACTAAATTTACGAAAAAGGAACCCCCACGGAGTCCATAGTTAAGCTCTTTTCAGACTCCCTAAAATTGAAAATATCGTCGATTGACCTTATTCTTTCACACTCGTTAAAATGGTCTAGAAGAACATTCCTGACAGAGTCCATAGTTAAGATTTTTTAGACTCCTTAAAAATGAAAAAATGGCCGATTGATCTTGTCTTTATCACACTCATTAAAATGGTTTTGAATAGACATCTTGTCGGTGCTAGTTTACCCCATTTTCGAATTGACTAGACTACCTTCGAAAAAGGTACCCCATTGGAGTCTCCTTTTACATTTTTCAGACTCTCTAAATATGAAAAACCATCGAGTTTACCTTCTTTGGGCTCGTTAAACTTACATCGAAGGATGTTACCATTGTGTGTTTTGTTAACCACGTTTGCATACCTGTGTCTTTGGTCTAATGCAGGCTCCATGTTGCTCTCAACTGAACCATCTGTGGCATGCCTTATACGCAAGCCCTGTAGCACTTTGCCTTTGCGTCTTGACACCTTTGGTCCCAGGAGGGATTTTTCCCGAGTGTCCTTACTTTGAACATCAGTCTTGTCCTTGCGCCTCGAACATGTATGTTTGTGACACTCATTCCTCCTTTGTAACGTAACATTCTTTTATTCTTTTTCCAAAATTATTGAAAAAGACAAAAAAAAATCAAATATACCCCAAAAAGAGGAAGGGAAAAGTATTTTATTTTTATTGGCAGTGCAATGCGTCACCCTTGGATAAATCACATATGTCTGTTTGTTCGTCAAACCCTGGGATTTTATATGACCTTAGGAATTTGTTCCTGCTACATTGAGTTGTGTCCTCCTCCATTTTGTTATTCTTCCAAACATATGGAGATTTTGTGTTGCCTCCTACCTCGTAAACTTATGTTAATTCCATGCTGCATGAGTCTCATCATTTGTCGTGCTATTGTCCAAGGGAATTTTTTACCAAGCTTGAGATGGCCTTGTTATCGCACAGTTTGTAGTTTAGGTCAAATGGCTAAAGGATACAGGCCAAACTGGTGAAACAGGAACCTTCCCCACCCAATGTCACCTCGATGGGGAAGTTCTTTCTATTTAGGGAGGTTAGCCCAGGGGAGACATCCTCCATAACTTGGAGTTTTGAAGAGGCTGAGATATAAGGTCAGAGTTAAAGTTCCCCCTTCACAGGTTACCACCAAAATCAGAAGGTCCGACTAATCAACCAATAATGAAGTATAGTCCCAAATGAGAACACCTGCCCGTAACAAAGCAACAATAGAAAAATATATGTGCAGGCTACATACAAAGGGTTAGCACTTCATATGACCATATGATATAGTTTAAGCAATATAAAGCAATAGATATTAATGAGATCAACGTTTTGTCAATTATCTATGGAAAGAGCATTAATTCATCAATAAATATTAAGATGACAAAGCCAACAATGTATTCAATCAACACTTCAATCAATAAATGCTTTAGATCATCACTCAATTTCTTGTAAAATTCAAAAGCTAGCTGCGTCAAAAATAACCAACTATGACGTCAGTGTTAGTTAGGGTTAGGGTTAGTTAGTTAGGGTTTCAAGATTTAGGGTTTAAAGAGTTGTTTTGTACACTAAAGCTTCAAAGTTGGAGATCAAATCAGTGCCTTACGGTATATGGAGTCAAAAATAAGGGCACAAGGTCTTGGAAGGATGACAACTCAGAGACTAGAAGGTAGGGTTCTATGGTGCTGTAAAGGTAGGGCCCTAGAATCAAAACCCTAGGGGAAATAGGCTCATTGCGGTGTTTCTTAAGCAAGGCCTCATGCTCTTTCCTCCTTCTCTAAATAGACTTGACAAAATGGCTAGCTTAAAGCATAAATCTAAGGGAGAAGGTGTTGCAATGACAAGGCTTTCAAACCCTAGAAGGTGAAACCCTAGGTGTAGGCAATCTAGGCCTAGGACGTCTCCTCTTTTGAACTTATAGGCTTCAATGCTAGCTCAGAAGAAGGAAGAAAAGTGTAGCAACGGCTAGGCTTTATCTCTTTTCTTCAATGGTTGAAAAAGATTTCTCAACAAGGGGACATGTAACAATAACCTACTTGTGTGCTTGTTACCTAGGGTTTTAAATCAACAATACAATAAGTAAATGCAAGAAATTATACCTATAACCATTCATTCAAGAAGTTTTGCAAGAAAATTTAATTACATGTCATGAAGAAAAGCACAAGCAAACCCTCCTTGAGAGAAATGCCATAAATGCCAAAAATATCCTTCCAATAGCAAGTGCGCCTCACTTTAGACAACAAAATTACCCTAGTAGGGCACAAAAATCAGATCTAACAAGAGAGTGAGTTTTGTTATGTTCAAATGAGGGAAAAACATCCTCAATATATATCATCCAATGACCTTTAATTTAAAAATTGGGTCATTAAAATAGCTGACAAGGATGACTACTAAAAATCATACTATTTTTACATTAACTACTAAGTAAAAGTCATAAATGAGCAAAAGGTGGGACATCAAGCCCCTCTGAGGGAGACGTTGGCCCTTTTTGGGGCTAGTCCAGCATCTAGTAGCCAGACGTTAGCCCTTTTAGGGCTCCTCGAAGCTTCCACACGTGCCAGTAATCCCATCAAATTGCCACATGCTCAAGATGACATCCAAGTCTCCTCGGTGACATCCTATCCATGAAGAGGAAAACATTCCATCTGAAGTGGGTCAACCCCCTTAGGCTGGGCTCAGCCAAAGTGTCCTGGGTGGAACGTCCTTCTTCTTCTCGTGTGCAAAGGCTCATCCTATCTCTGCCCCTGATGGGGTCCCAACAACCATCTGATGGGCTCTTCAGCCCCATGGAGGTCCAATCTAATCATCTCCCCATGTGTACCAATCCACTGGTACCTGTCCGTCGGGCATGGTCTTGCACATCAAAAATTTCACCCTCCATGGGCTCATTAGTCCTCAGGATCATAGCAATGTCAATCATATTTCATCATTAATTGATCAAATACATGCATAAGACCCCTAGCATATTATTTAATAGATCAAAGACATTACACTGACATACTATACAAAGCTGAAGAAAAAGACAAGGTAACCTATTGGGCCAACATCCATAAGAAGAGGAAAGTTCCCAAAGGATATTATTCAAGCCATGTAATACGAGGTGGTACGGTCTAAGGATGTCTAGACACAGTGAAAACCAGGGGTAGGTAATATCCGTGGGTGCCTTTGTAGGAGGCGATCTATACCTGTCATGCATGCAGTTCTTTCCAAGCCCTTTATTGCCTTTATTCTTTGTTTTATTTATTACTTTTTCTTTCTTTTTGCTTCAAGGTCTGACTAGAGGACACTGCCTTGGCATGGTGACCAGAGCTGATAGTGTTACCCATGAGTATTTTCATAGAAATGATAAGGCTGGCTCGTGATGAGACCCCCTTTCCCTTGGCCATGCAACCAAGGGTCACTGCCCTGGCGTGGTAACCAGATAATGGCAATGTCATACTGCTAGATACCTATGAACATAATGGGCTGGCTCAAGATGAGACCCCCCATCCTCTTGTCTAGGTCTTGTTTTATTATTTTTCTTCAGGTCCCTTTTGTTTCTTATCGAGAGGATTTTTATTGCCTTCTGGGGGATCCCTGGGCGAGGCATCTCTAGGTTTTATTTCCTATAGCTTTTATCTTTTACCAACTGCTTTTACCTCCTAGGCCTTTATCCCCTTCTTCCCACAGGATAAAGTGTAACCCCTCAAATAGGTTATCCTAATGCCTGGACTAGGGGAATGGGATAGATGAATGGGAGATAAGATGTAAAATGATAATATGGTGGGAGAAGACGGTGGCTCTTCAAATCCCCCATGGTGGCTAACCAAAACCCATGGATATAAGCTTGGTAGGGCACCTTGTTTATCCCCCAAACCATGGTCAAGTGGGTTAGTGTAAGATCCAAGCATTTGTTAGAAATGTAAGGAACCTGATGCATACATCTGAAAGTTATAATGATCAAACATGACACATACCATGATACCTGGACCAATTACCTCATAGAGAAAGAGTCTTCTCTGATGCAAGTCCAAGTTGATGGTGATGGATGCTGCTACTACTAACAGGATAGGTCTAATGAAGAAGAAGAAGGATGGGCCCTCCAGGGCCATGCTCAGGTCAATCCTGCTCTCGGTACTCCATGTCTAGGACCTGTGGGCCTCGAGACATGATCTCCTAGTTATCCCTAGAAATCGGGGATAACATCTAGCTCCAGGTCAGGGACATGTGCTCACCGGAGAGCGCATGAGAACCTCAACATCTCTGGCATAAATCTATAGACCTGCTCACACTCGAATAGGGAATCAACAACAAAGGTGGGGTGGTATTTCCACCCCGCAAATATAATATATATGTATATGAAACAAAGCAATCAACATGCATATCAGGAAACAAACTAACATGAAATGCAGATGGTATAATACACGAAAAAATTCCTACCTACTTATTCTTACCTGTACAGTCATGTCCCACCACCTTGGTGGGGTTTGAGGAGACGTTCGCTAATAAGTAATGGGCGCCTTCGTCCTTCCAAAGTGGACAAACAGTACGAGTTATCAATGGATTCCATTCCGACTTTGAAAGGTCCGAGCCATGATTGCGTACTTCCTTTCACATTATTTGGCTCTCCTTTTTGAGTGTCCCACATCCATACCAAATCTCCCTCCTTGTATTTTCAGATCTTGTGTTTGGTTGTTCCTTGAACAACCCTAGTGTACTGTACTGAGGGAGGTGGGTGGGCTTCTAGTGTAAAAACTTCTTGTTGGGATGGATGAATCTGCAAGTCCTCTTCATCCTTTTTCCTTTTTAATATCTTTACCGTCCCAACTTATTTGTTCTAAAACTCATCTAGGAGCTGTTGATATTCTTCTTTCTTGGGCCACTCAATCTGGGCAAATTCTTCTTTTGTTTCAAAGGGCATATCTTCTAGAGAATATTCTTGAAGAGTTTGTATCACATCTTTTTGTGCTTCATTCATGGGAGGAATGACATCTTGCACATGATTTCCAGTTATTGGCACATTGAGCAGATGTCTGGTTGTCCCATCCTTCAAAGGTAACCACAAAAAGGTGAGATCCATTTCAAGGGACCCGCCTATCATTGCACCAAACTTCCTAGACAACATCATTCCCCACACGTCCAGGACATCAACCACTATAATATCTATGTGGACTGTCTTCTCGGGGAATTCTTTCAATTGTACTTCGATGTTTTCAACTACATCATGTGTGGGTATTGCTTTGGATTCGAATCCACACACATTTCTGTAAGGCGTAGTGACCTTCAGGCCCATTTGCTACATGACTTTAAGAGACATCATATTTGCACCAACACCTGTATCCAACATGCAATTGTTAAGGTATTTGTTGTTCATCATAAGAGTCATGAAGAAAGGTGTATGTTCACTGTACTAGATCCTGAAGTGATCAACTTGCAACATAATTGGGGGGTCCATAGGCTCAGTTGTTCTAAAAACGAAGGTATTAAAGCGTTCTTTAATAGAGGGGATCTTAATTGCTTCTTTTAAGGGAACGTTCACATGCATCTTCGACAAGGCTCCTTCAAAGTCAAAATCAAGGGTAACCTTATCAGTTTTAGATGTCTTGGGAGGAAGAACCTCAGGATATTTTGGCTGATCAATGGCAGGTTGTTTTGGATTCTTTCTCCAGTATACTTGGACTTCTTGTTTTTTAAGCTTTTCTTGTGATTCCTAGTCCAAGTTGTTAATTATTGCCAGTCTTGTTGCTCTAGTTGCGTCCTTCAGGGCCTGCTGATGTTCTATATCAGTGACATTTATCTGAGGAAAATTCATAAAGCAGTCGAGATTGTTGACTTGTTGCTGGCTGGTGTTATAAGGACATTCATTCTCCCAATGTGCTTCACTGCATTCCAGGCACCAAGGATTTTCATCAACGACGTTTGTAGGGGCCAGAGTATTTGGAACTTCATTTTCATTCTTAGGCTTGTAGGTTTGGTTCCCTTTCTGGAATTTCCCTTTGAATGGAGGTCTAGGTGCCTGGGTCTGGGAATTTTCAAGTCTACGATCCGGTTCATCATTTCTTCTTCGTTCTTCATGATGTTGTCCATGGAAGCTTGTAGCTTATTGATACTAGTGAATAGATTTGAAGTCATCTCAACATTGTGTACCACTTTCTGTTTGGTGTCTATTCTTCCCCTAGGGTTAGCAAAGGGCTCAATCTTGGATGAAAGGAGATTTCCTTCTATCTTGGTAGCGAGCTCTTGGGATTCTTGAATGGATTGAGGGTCTTTGTCTCTGAGAAGATACCCTAGTTGGCCACTGAAATATCTGGTATAAATGTGAACAAGATAATCATCTTTCATTTGATGGCTTGGGGGAATTCGTTGGAGTAATGCTTCGAATCTAGTGTGAAAATATCGAATAGACTCATTTTCATGCTTGGCCAAGCTATTTAGTTGGGTGAGCAACATGTTTAGGTCTTCTTTGATGCTCCACCTTCTGAGGAATATTTTCTCAAGTCTATCCATGGTTTTGATGCTTCCATCAGGAAGGCCGAGATACCAACGTCTTGCAACATCATAAAGGGTAGTAGAGAATAACTTCATAACCAAGTCCTCAACATCATCACTAATGGGGTGAAGCTGAAAAAATGCCCAAAAGTTACTCATATGCTCTTCGACACTAGTGGCATCAGTGCCAGTAAACTTAGGCAACCACTTTTCATATTTGGGTGGCATTTGCCTAGGGTAGCCAGGTATGGATGACATGTCTAACGGCTTGAAAAAAGTAGATGACCATTGTCTTTGATTGTTCACTGGGTTTGTAGTACCGGTCTGAGAGGTAGACATGTTTAAAGGAAGTCTCTTTCCAAAAAGTGACTTGACAACAAGTGAATTTACAGGAGGCTTCCTTCTGAAAGCTAAAGGAGGATTATTAAATCTCCTTTTGGTTTGTGGAGTCACCAGATAGTTTTCCTGAAACTATCAAAGAATAGGGGAATAAAGTTTTAGTGGAGTTGCCAGGTAAGCTTGTAAGAGAAAAGGTCTTTGAGGCAAGGCTTAGCAAAAGATTTGTCGTTGAGGAAGATTGACTCAATGTTCCCCGGCAACGGCGCCAAAATGTTATCGCACAGTTTGTAGATTAGGTCAAATGGCTAAAGGATACAGGTTAAACTGGTGAAACATGAACCTTCCCTACCCAATGTCACCTCGATGGGGAGGTTCTTTCTATTTAGGGAGGTTATCCCAGGGGAGACGTCCCCAGTAACTTGGGGTTTTGAAGAGGCTGAGATATAAGGTCAGAGTTAAAGTTTCCCCTTCACAGGTTACCACCAAAATCAGAAGGTCCGACTAATCAACCAATAATGAAGTATAGTCCCAAATGAGAACACCTGCCCGTAACAAAGCAACAATATAAATATATATGTGCAGGCTATATACAAAGGGTTAGCACTTCATATGAACATATGATATAGTTTAAGCAATATAAAGCAATAGATATTAATGAGATCAACGTTTTGTCAATTATCTATGGAAAGAGCATTAATTCATTAATAACTATCAAGACGACAAAGCCAACAATGTATTCAATCAACACTTCAATCAATAAATGATTTAGATCATCACTCAATTGCTTGTAAAAGTCAAAAGCTAGCTGCGTCAAAAATAACCAACTATGATGTCAGCCTTAGTTAGGGTTAGGGTTAGTTAGTTAGGGTTTCAAGATTTAGGGTTTATAGAGTTGTTTTGTACACTAAAGCTTCAACATTGGAGATCAAATCAGTGCCTTAGGGTATATGGAGTCAAAAATAAGGGCACAGGGTCTCAGAAGGATGACAACTCAAAGACTAAAAGGTAGGGTTCTATGGTGCTGCAAAGGCAGGGCCCTAGAATCAAAACCCTAGGGGAAATAGGCTCACTGCGGTGTTGCTTAAGCAAGGCCTCATGCTCTTTCCTCCTTCTCTAAATAGACTTGGAAAAACGGCTAGATTAAAGCATAAATCTAAGGGAGAAAGTGTTGCAATGACAAGGCTTTCAAACCCTAGAAGGTGAAACCCTAGGTGTAGGCAATCTAGGCCTAGGACGTCTCCTCTTTTCAACTTATAGACTTCAACGCTAGCTCAAAAGAAGGAAAACAAGTGTAGCAACAAGTACTCTTTATCTCTTTTCTTCAATGGTTGAAAAAGATTTCTCAACAAGGGGACATGTAACAATAACCTACTTGTGTGCTTGTTACCTAGGGTTTTAAATCAGCAATACAATAAGTAAATGCAAGAAATTATACCTACAACCATTCATTCAAGAAGTTTTGCAAGAAAAATTACTTACATGTCATCAAGAAAAGAACAAGCAAACCCTAGTTGTAAACCTTCCTTGAGAGAAATGCCATAAATGCCAAAAATATCCTTCCAATAGCAAGTGCGCCTCACTTTAGACAACAAAATTACCCTAGTAGGGTGCAAAAATCAGATCTCACAAGAGAGTGAGTTTTGTTATGTTCAAATGAGGGAAAAACATCCTCAATATATATCATCCAATGACCTTTAATTTAAAAATTAGGTCATTAAAACAACTGACAAGGCTGACTACTAAAAATCATATTGTTTTTACATTAACTGCTAAGTAAAAGACATAAATGATTAAAAGGTGGGACGTCAAGCCCCTCTGAGGGAGATGTTGGCCCTTTTTGGGGCTAGTCCAGCATCCAGTAGCCAGATGTTATCCCTTTTAGGGCTCCTCCAAGCTGCCACACGTGCCAGTAATCCCATCAAACCGCCACACGCTCAAGCTGACATCCAAGTCTCCTGGGTGACGTCCTATCCATCAAGAGGAAAATGTTCCATCTGAAGTGGGTCAACCCCCCTAGGCTGGGCTTAGCCAAAGTGTCCTGGGTGGAACATCCTTCTTGTTCTCATGTGCAAAGGCTCATCCTATATTTGCCCCTAATGGGGTCCCAACAACCATCTGATGGGCTCTTCAGCCCCATGGAGGTCCAAGCTAATCATCTCCCCATGTGTACCGGTCCACTGGTACCTGTCCATCGGGCATTGTCCTGCACATCAAAAACTTCATCCTCCATGGGCTCATTAGTCCTCAGGATCATAGCAATGTCAATCATATTTCATCATTAATTTTATCAAATACATGCATAAGACCTCTAGCATATTATCTAATAGCTCAAAGACATTACACTGACCTACTATACAAAGCTGAAGAAAAAGACAAGGTAACCTATTGGGCCAGCATCCATAAGAAGAGGAAAGTTCCCAACGGATATCATTCAAGCCATGTAATACGAGGTGGTATGGTCTAAGGATGTCCAGACACAGTGAAAACTAGGGGTAGGTATTATCCGTGGGTGCCTTTGTAGGAGGCGAGCTGTACCTGTCATGCATGCAGTTCTTTCCATGCCCTTTATTGCCTTTATTCTTTCTTTTATTTATTACTTTTTTTTTTTCTTTTTGCTTGAAGGTCTGACCAGAAGACACTGCCCCGATGTGGTAACTAGATAATGGAAATTTCATACTGCTAGATACCTATGAACATAATAGGTTAGCTCATGATGAGACCCCCCATCCTCTTGGCTAGGTCTTGTTTTATTATTTTTCTTCGGTTCCCTTTTGTTTCTTATCGATAGGATTTTTATTGCCTTCTCGTGGATCCCTGAGCGAGGCATCTCTAGGTTTTATTTCCTATGGATTTTATCTTTTACCAGCTTCTTTTACTCCTAGGCCTTTAGCCCCTTCTTCCCACAGGATAAAGTGTAACCCCTCAAATAGGTTCTCCTAATGCCCAGACTAGGGGAATGGGATAGATGAATGGGAGATAAGATGTAAAATGACAATATGGTGGGAGCAGACGATGGTTCTTCAAATCCCCCCTGGTGGCTAACCAAAACCCATGGATAGAAGATTTCTAGGGCACCCCGTTTATCCCCCAAACCATGGTCAAGTGGGTTAGTGTAAGATCCAAGTAGTTGTCAGAAATGTAAGGAACCTGATGCATACATCTGAAAGTTATAATGATCAAACATGACACATTCCATGATACCTGGACCAATTACCTCATGGAGCAAGAGTCTTCTTTGATGCAAGTCCAAGCCAATGGTGATGGATGTTGTTGCTACTGATAGGATAGGTCTGATGAAGAAGAAGAAGGATGGGCCCTCCAGGTCCATGCTTAGGTCAATCCTGCTCTTGGTACTCCATGTCTAGGACCTGTGGGCCTCGAGACATGATCTCCTAGTTATCCCTAGAAATCGGGGATAGCAGGCCCCTCTGCGATTTGTCTCTTTCCCTCATACCCTGCCATCCCGAAAGTCCAATCAAGTCTTTGTTCGAAATCAATGAAGCCTCCAGCCTGATAATCAAGATTCTCTTGTCCATGATCGTCGAGCTGTCGAAGACCTCTGGGTAGTGAAGTCATACACTCATATTACACTCCTACCTGAGTTTTGAAGAGTTTGAAGTTGTTACTCGAGCTCTGAAGACCTCATCTCCAGTCATCAGGCCTTATCAAATTTTAGAAGATGGATACTCTACATGTATATCTTTTTGATTTTGAGAAGTAGCTTCACTATGTATTTCTCAAAACTACACTTTATATAGTTATATGACATGGATCTACAGTGTATTTGATTGGTAGCCATGATTTTATTTTGTCCCAAGAATGGGTATGCCCGCCTTGGTGAGACAGTTATTATTTTGCAGACAAGACCTCCCGATTTCTGGTCCCTGGATCACTTGTTTGGAACATTAGTGAATATTGTTAATGTATTTTGGCCATCAGATGCTCTTCTGACCTCACACATTAGAGGGCATATTTTATAACCCTAAATTGCACCAGACATGCTTACCTGGCATCAGGTCATCGCAGATTCCTTCTTTGCCAGAACACTGCTAAACAACTCTTCTTAAAAACCCCTTTTATAAAGGCCCACGCGCCCTGCTCCATTACTGGACGCATGTACATGCTAGCTTACCCAAGACAACCTGCTTGTACCTACAAAAGCATGGAAAAAGGAAAGTTGCTAACAGAACACATAGCTTTGGGTAATTTAACTAAATCTTTCGGCCATGCATGGCCGATCATTCAACCAAATACCTAGCTCCTTCTAACCTATAAAAGAAGGGGTAGGGATCCCATTTGGAGAAAGGAAAATCATAGTAAAGAAACTATACCCGATTGATCATTCCCTTTGTCCCAACCTTTAGCCATCCTTGTGCAAAGAGAAGTAGAGAGCAAAGCAGTTGGAAGACAGTGGAAGAAGAGCCTAGGACTAGGATCAAGGAGCAGTGGCCAACTTTATCATTGTAAGGTATCATTGTGAAGTTAATAAAAGAATTGCTTTTCTCGTCCCACCATATGAGATTGTCATTATTGGAATATTGATTGTATGATTGATTAAATCTCTAACCTATTAGTTCATAGATCAAATGGATGTGGAGTTCTTTGTTTGTCTTTAGTGAATGCAGTTCATCATTGGGAGGAGAGTTGCAGTCAAAGAATGACCAAGCGTGAAAATGGATCGACATCAAAACACGAAAAATAAGGTACGTCAACTTAATCTCTTGAGCCTTGTATTTACATATGAGTAATGGGGTTTAGGCATGGGATGATGGTAAAAAGTAAGAATCATTAGGTCATTTTTGCATGCATGATAAAACCCTTAGTGCTAGTCCATAGGAGGGATTTCCCACCCACAACAATGCTTAACACAAAATAATAGAGATACAATAAAACTGATTTTCTATTCAATAAGGAAATAAGATGAAACTGTAAAATGCACCGGAAACAAGCTTGCTGGAATGGTGGTGACTTATCTCTAAGAAGAGATGTGATGACTGTGCTCATTCACAAGAAGATGATTAAAATGAGGCTTTGAAGGCCTTTTTACAATAAACATGAATTCCAAAAACCCTAGACATCCAAAAACCTAACCCTAGGAAATGAAGCGCCAAAATTCATGTGGGCCTCGTTTGGGTAAGTTAGTACATCAACTTCTTGGGGTCATAAATTTTTCATACGATCTCTGTTTTAGGCATATGATAGCCCATTCGGTGGCCACTGATGTCCACCTAGATCACTAAGTCTCCTAGAGGAAGGATTTTTTTAATCTCAGGAGAAAGAGCACAAAGCGCACGCCAGTTCCTAATTCCTTCAGAACTAGTGAAACTCGTGAAGGATAGAGATATTCAAGCCTTGAAAGGGGAGACATTTTAGTTCAAAATATGAGAAGATGAGATCCATTTGGGAGGAACCATACTAACAACACCTAAATACCTTAGGCTAAGTCTAAGGGAGCTAAGAATTCCTGGCTTCGGAGCTCCAGAAGTCTGGGACTTCGGAGTATTACCGACAAGTTGACCGAAAATGGAGGGTTTCCCTAGTGCCTAGGTAAACCTATATTACCATATACAAATGGGATCCAACTACCCATCATGAAGTAGTGCGAGCCACCGATCGAGAATTTTAGGGAATTCCCTCAGCCTTTAGATCTACACCGAGACGGTTTCGATAAAGTTCCACTTTGGGAGAATGGAGATGCTAGAGCATCAAACTCCCTGAAAGCCGAAGTTACAAAGTGAAGGAGAGTTGTAGTTTTTGGAAAGATTGTTCAGAGTCCCGCCTATCGTCCAATCATTTAGGAGGAGGGACCCACACATGGTACTTCAACAAAGTCCCTCTTCGTGAAAATGGAGTGGCAGTGAAGCAAAAAACCCTGAAGGTTGTAGTCGTGAAGTGACCAGGACTGTTGATTTGGGGATCCTTTTGGTTCTCTCCTAGTCGTTGGATCTACTATGAAGTCAACCCGACATTGACTTCTTCGGGAGAAAAAGGATGTGGTAGCATCAAAACCCCTCGAATTTTAGAGCTGCGAAGTAATGTGGATTATGGATCTAAGGATCTGTTGGGATCCCTCTTGACCATTCGATCGTGGGGACACATGTATCATGATGAAGAAAACATGGGGGATGACGTGTTGAGTGGTGACATTTCTAGGTGTGGAGACCTCGTGACATGGGTAGGGGATGACGGTGGCCTGAGGAATGTTCCATGTATTCTTACCAGAGTTTTTTGGGATGACAAATGTCCCTTTAGGAGTGGCCGAATAGTGGGACCCATAATACCCTTTGAGTGGAAGTTACAAGCCATAGATCTCTGGATTTACACGAAAATCCTCAAGCCATTATATCTATGCTGAGGTCAGCCTAACATTGACCATTTCAGAAGAATAGGGACATTGTAATGTTAAATCCCTCGAAGCCTGAATTCACCAAGTAATGAGGATCATCGATCCTCAGATCCTTCACGATCCTTTTCAACCGTCGATATATAGGGGACACGTAGCACCAGATATTTTAGTTTGGAGATTGGGACCTCCAAGGAATTTGAGGTGTGATGTGTCGATAAGCTCTGAAGCCTGAAGTAATGAGAGTCATTGATTCGAGGACTCCTCGGTACTTTTCCTCACCATGATATCTAGGCTGTGGTCAGCCCAACGCTGACCTACTTCGGGGGAAAGGAGAACTTTATATCATGAAACCACTGAATTCTGAAGTTACGAAGTAGCAAGGACCATTGATCCAAGTGGTACATGGACTAACCTTGGCCACGATATCGAAGGGAATAAAGGAAGGTCAATCTAGAGTGACATGGAGCAGTGACATCACCGAGGGTGACGTGGACCCAAGTTTGACGTGCCACATGTCACTTGGATTCATGCATATCACATACCTTATAGACCCATGGAAACATGACATGTGTTGACCCAGACCCTTACACATGTCAATCCCTGGTACTAGCCGCTTAGCCAAATTGATTGGTAGAGTGACCGAAACTCTAAGAGTTCGGGACTTCAGGGCTCCAGAGAATTTATGAGTAGTATTGTAAAGGGACCAAAAGGATTGAATGCCAGAGTCACATGGAAAGATTACAAGACTTCAGAAGTTCGAGACTCCGGGTGGTCTCATTCGGAGATAGCGAAGAGGCATAAAACGCTGAAGTGTTGAAGCACTGAAGCCCCAAAGTGAGGAATTCTCGACTGGCCAACGTGTTAGACGAATATTGAGTCCAATCATGGAATCATATGGTGGATGGACTTCCACCATGGATGAAGGAACTTGGAGACAATACAGCTGAGGTGGATCCACATGGGTTCCACATGGCCTCCAACTAATGAATGCCTGAAGAACTTTAGGAAGCCATAAGATATAAACCAAGGGTCAATATAGAGCCTGATAATAGTCATTAGAAAGCTACGGGTAAGTAGAATATAATGAATCATCTTGTAGAGATGATTTGAGATGAGATAGTTAAGGAAAAATGAAATTATGATACCCGACCCCTCGAAAGAGTAATTAGGGGTCGGGTGTGTTGCATAAATCAAATACAATGCATGTGCTTAATGTACATCCATATCAAATATGAAGAATATACAATGCATATGCATATTTAGTTGTTTTCATGTTCGATGTACACATGTTTGTATCAGAAAAAGTTGGACAAGCGACATAGGTATGAGTAGCCAATCATCACAAACATCAACCCAACGAAAAGGCCAAAGGTAAAGATTCATAGATTATGCTCTTTCTATGTTTAGGAAACAAATATCCTCAGTTATTTATTCATCTATTCCATGGTAAATATGTTTATATCATCTACAACACATGATTTTTAGTTCACAAGAAGTATCGACGAGTACAAGTGAAACACCTAACATAGTGCAAGGTCCAAACACTAAGAGGTATGGTTACAAAACTCTAACCTGCATACTTTATCCAATTTGTGCATCTACTTGTACATTGATGCAATATATATATATATATATATATATATATACGGAATGCCATTCACACTACTTTTCCTGTTCAAAAAAATGTCACTAGGTCTAAACTTATACCACCCAACATACTATCAATAGAAGGCTTGAACAACTATCGAACCTGGCAACTATTCATCAGAGACATAATGGTCGTGTATAACACCTACTTAGACAAGGAAAACAAAAGTAGTTGCATTATGCATGCAAACATGACATACAACGAAGCCATGATGAAAATTACACTGAGTATCCCTACACAACTTGTCCAAAAACATGCAGAGAAGATCTTGCCAGGTAATGGGATATCCATTACAAATTTCAATATATTGCCGAAAACAATATATGACTGTGGGGATTGTGATCATATTATATTTCTCAATGAAACAAGTATTTTTTAAAAAGTTCCCATGGTTTGCTCGGAATATCATTTCATACTTGACACAACAATCAACCAATTTGCAGAGAACAATGACATTTACCCAATTGGAACCATTGGTCTAGCTATCACATTTGCAAGAAAAGTTGGGTTGCAACATATTCTTCATATAAAAGATTGAAACTCGGACAACGACAAGGAAATGGTACTGTTTTCTCCATATTAAATTGTTCCATGGTGCAACTACAATTGTTCGAAACCTATGCAAATTTATTTTCCTCAATGGAACAACAATTGCATAATGGGCGATTTCGAATTATGTTGTTCAAAAATATAATGAAGAAAAGAGATGTTAAAGAAAGGATCTTTTGCATAGACTAAGAAACATTTGTAACAGAATTGCAAACATACATAGTACAAGATCTCAAAAAATTAACTGGCTCCACAACTGTTGTACGTATACATATATACCTCCACAAACAATTTGAACAAAAAAAAATGCCTTCAATGGTTTTGTGTAGATTTTTGTTGGACACACACACACACACACACACACACACACACACACACACACACACACACACACACACACATTATATTGTTCAATATATTAACTACTATGATCATGTGTGCAGGTTGAGTGTGTTTTGTTTGCAACAAATGCCTGCTCGACCCCCTTCGAGCCTATATGTGCCAATTCCAATTCTCCTGCTTCTGCCTCTGCGTTCATAAATGATGGCACAATTTATTGTCTACGATGTGGTGAAAAATTCCCTTACATATATAGTCATTGCATCAATGGTGTCATCTAAACCCTCAACAACACAATTGTACACTGTACAGTTAGACAACTTGTATTACAAGATGTGCTTCCTGGGTTGACAGAATTTCCATATGAAATATACCTGCAAAAAAAGGCAAAGACTGTCTACATGCTATGTGACTTCTGCATCCATAGGAAATTTACCTTAAATGAGGACAATACCATACTGCATATTGGATAAACCAAAAATAAATAAATACATATCATGCGTTGACAAGAAATGAA
Source organism: Picea engelmannii (assembly GCA_009831015.1). Taxonomy (NCBI): domain Eukaryota; kingdom Viridiplantae; phylum Streptophyta; class Pinopsida; order Pinales; family Pinaceae; genus Picea; species Picea engelmannii. The sequence continues at coordinate 1,617,320 of ML778010.1, forward strand.
ACCGTGTGATTTGTCTCTATCCATGTTACCCAATCAATATATTAATAAAGTTTTGCACTACCATGACAAACTGAACTGGAGACGCATAAGATTGTTGAGTCCAGAAACAAGAAGCATGAAGAAAAACCTCATACAAAGTACCCAATTGTGAATAAACCAGGTCACTCATTTGAGGTGTCAAAATGGCTTTGTCTTCTGAACAGAACCATCAGTCACTTTCAATAATATTGCAAATTTTGCATTGTTCAAACTCCATTAAGTTAAAAGTTGACAGTCTTTTCCAGAACTAGTAATGTTAGACCATTTTCAGGTCAACGTGATCTTGGTTCATAGTAATATCGGAAGAAAATGTTCATAGTGATCTTGGTTCATACTGATATAGCAATCAAATAATTTCTTGGTGCCCATTTGGGAGTTTGGTTATAGAGGGGATACAATGCCCAATCTTTGCTGATTTTTGCATGTGTTGTGTTTTCTAGACTTTTGATCATGTTCTTTGGTGTTGTAGTTCAAGGTTCTCATGGGCATGGTTTTTGGATTATGAATGGATAATAGATTCAAGATCTTATCAATTTTTCTATGATCTTAAGGAATATACATGACCTGCCTTGCCTTTTAATGCGGGATCTGTGGAACAAATGTAATATGTAGTTCATTTAACCAGTTTTTCTTGATTAATGAAATTACCAAAATTCGTTTTTGGAAATATTTTGAAAACATAAAAGATATATGCTAGATAAGTCAAATGAAAATATGCTATCAACCACACAAAATTAAAATTCAAGTTCTTCATTGTTATACTTACGCTCAAGTTGACAATACAATAACTTTATTTCAACAACCCTCCATTGATTTCTCTTTATCTTTTCGATGCTTCTCTTATGGAAACACATCCTGGAAACTATATGTATGCCTCACTTTATCTATTCTTTGATTGAAGTGCCTGTAGAGCTGTCTAAAAAACTTCATAGTTTTTTTTGGTCCTAAAGTCTGCAACTTACTGCTAAAGGGAAGAGCTAGGCCACCACAAGTTTGGAATGCTCGTTATTTTCATTTTGTTTATCAGTTAGAGGGTTGGTTCACCAAGAAAAGAGCATGGTCAGATTGGAAAGATGATATGGATGAGCATTCTCCTTGGCTACTATTTCACCAATGACAAACAAGTGACATAATAAAGGTAAAAATGGAGGGAAACAACCAACCATTCAATGAATAATCTGGTGCAAGAACTTTATGTTAGAAAAACAAGACCTCGGAGCAATAAAATAAAACAAATGAAGAAACAAAACATAGAAGACACACAATACAAGAGAGACACAGATTTACGTGGTTCACCTAGTGTGGGCTACGTCCACCAGAGAAATTTCCACGTCCTTTCTTTATTATTATCCAACAAATGAAGGGATACAACCTACAACAAAACCCGTTGTAACTTCCTCTTGTTTCTCTCACAGTCTCCTCTCTCAGAATACAATATTCACCACCATACATAGCCGTGATACATTTCCCTCATAAAAGAGGCTTGCCTTCTAGGGAAAAAAACCCTAACATAATCTCTACCGTTAGATCTGCGACCTTATAATGAATGGTCCAGATTTACAATTAAATTACAATATACTTTTACAAGGCAATTTTTGCTTCGGGGGCTTCACCCCGGAACCCCCGCTAGGGGTCCTCTTGCCCCCAGACCCCCCAGCCGGGGGGATAGGCCCCCTGGACGAGGGGTAACCTCCCCTCTGCACTCCCCCACATGGAAGAGTGTACATACTTCTGGGGTGTAAATACTTCATGGGTATAAACACGGCTGAAAGAAAGGACCTCTGAATCAGGAAGATAATCAGGCTCCACAACCAAAAATCTCCCACTTGGAGACTAATCTCAACAGCTCCACCGTTGTTGTATATGTTGGACTCTGAACCTTCTTGGACCTGACAAATTTCTCATCTTCATCTTCATTCTTAGTTTCTCCCTGGTTACTCCCTTTGTTAACATGTGTGCAGGATTTTGGCTAGTGTGTATCCTTTCCAGCTTCAATTGTCCATCTTCCAAGGTAGATCGTATGAAGTGGTACCTCAACTGTATATGCTTAGTATTCGAATGGAAGGCTGAGTTCTTTGCAAGTTGAATGGCACTCTGACTGTCACAGTACAACTTGATGTTCTCCTGCTTCTTTACCAATTCCTCCATAAACCTTTGTAACCAAATCATCTCTTTACTAGCCTCTGTAGCAGTAACATACTCTGCCTCTGTTGTTGAAAGTGAAACAACCTTTTGCAGTTTTGAAATCCAACTTACTGATGTTCCACCTATAGTAAAAACATACCCTGTGGTGCTCCTCCTGCTGTCTTTATCACCTGCAATATCTGAATCAACATATCCCTGTAGAAAAGTGTCTGAACCTCCAAAACATAATGCATGTGTAGTAGTACCTCTCAAATACC
>ML778010.1:1622530-1652327 GCA_009831015.1 Picea engelmannii
ATATTAAATTCATTTAAATGATCTGCAACAGACCCACCTTCTGACATCTTCATATTAAATAATCTCTTCATTATAAATACCTTATTCGACGTCGAGGGTTTTTCATACAATTTGGCCAACGCATCCATCAAACCCTTCGTTGTATTTTCTTTTGAAATATTGAAATCCACCGACGCTGCCAGGCTCAGCCGTATCGTTCCTAGAGCCTTTCTGTCAAGAATCTCCCATTCTTCATCCTTCATGGCCACCGGCTTATTTGCTACTCCGCTCAATGGTAGGACTAGATCCTTCTGATATAAATAGTCTTCCATCTGCATCTTCCATAACTGGTAGTTTTGGCCGTTAAATTTCTCGACCCTATACTTTCCATCATCCGACATTTCTCCCACTCGAACCAAGAACCCTCTTTTCCTGCGAGTTACCTTATGCTCTGATACCAGTTGTTAGAAAAATAGGACCTCAGAGCAATAAAATAAAACAAATGCAGAAACAAAACACAGAAGACACACAATACAAGAGAGACACAGATTTACGTGGTTCACCCAGTGTGGGCTACGTCCACCAGAGAAATTGCCAGGTCCTTTCTTTATTATTATCCAGCAAATGAAGGGATACAACCTACAACAAAACCCGCTGTAACTTCCTCTTCTTTCTCTCACAGTCTCCTCTCTCAGAATACAATATTCACCACCATACATAGTCGCAATACATTTCCCTCATAAAAAAGGGTTTCCTTCTAGGGCAAAAAACCCTAACATAATCTCTACCGTTAGATCTACGACCTTATAATGAACGGTCCAGATTTACAATGAAATTACAATATACTTTTACAAGGCAATTTTTGCTTCGGGAGCTTCACCCCCGAATCCCCGCTGGGGGCCCGCTTGCCCCCTGACCCCCCAACCGGGGGGATAGGCCCCTCGGACCCCGCAGAGGGGGTACCTCCCCTCTGCACTCCCCCGCATGGAAGAGTGTACATACTTCTGGGGTGTAAATACTTCATGGGGTATAAACATGGCTAAAAGCAAGGACCTCTGAATCAGGAAGATAATCAGGCTCCACAACCAACACTTTAATACTTAAAATATTTTTTCAAGGCATTAAAGAATGTATCAAAAGAAAAATTACTCTCACAGGTTGGAATACAAACAAATATTCATCAAAGCATTATCGTTTCTCACAGGTACCCCAGATGCACCCCAGTCGCCTGAAGTGACTGATAGTTCGATCTACCAAATCAACTTCCCTATTATCGAATTGACAAAGGTGAATATTATGGGATCATTATTTTTGTGTGTGTGGATCTTGAATTGGGAAAAATTGTTGGTTATTTTAGTTTTTTTAAGGCATTATCATAGTAAGAATGTAGCATTATGCTAACCCATTGTTATCTACAAAGGACAAACATCAATAAGGCTTGTGAATCAACTATACATAGTTAGATCCAAAAATCAAGTCATAGTTTGTGTTTGCATTTGTTCACACTCTTTTTAATGATACAAACACAATACAAAACAAGTATGTGGATAAAATATTTCACTAGAAAATGATGATTTGGAAACAAGTGAAAATTCTAACCCACAATTAATTGCCAATGCCAAAGATCAATGACACTTGTAAATACAACTTAAGTTTTCGCTTGTTCTTAAAACCTACGTGATTTTGGAACTCCAAATGTGTAGGTGTCGTTGATATGAACCCACATATAGGTGTTAGTTTTGTTCTGGACTTTGGGTTTTCCAAAGCATCTTCCATCACCATTTCCACATCTAGACCTCATCTTGTAAAAATGAATAGTTGACTGATATGTCTAAGGATGATACCCCAAGTGACCCATCTTAGAATATCTTCTTCATCTTGTAAGATAATTGAAGTTGTTAGAACACTTTAGGATTTTAAACTTTCCAATTTTAAAATCGTTTGTTTCTACCTCTTAAAAATAAAATATCACCACAGAAGATGAGGAAATTTCTTTTCAATTAAATAAATCCATGATCCTTATGTATTAATAAGGCACTTTTAATATCATTCATTGATGAATTCCATTAAATTTGATCAAACGACTCTCGTGTTCTACGCATTATAAACCTGCCTGCATTTTAAAAGAAAACCTTCAATGATCACTTTGGGACTTCATGTTTTAGGAGTTTCAAGGCATCTAAACAACAAAAACCCCAAATCTACGAAGTTCCAAAGTCTCGAAGACACTTCATTGTGATAATATTTGAAAGGGTCTAAAAATGAGTTATAGGACACGATAAAAGGATGATGTGTCACATAAAGAATATGTGCCACGTGTCACTTGAAACAGTACAGATTACAAACAAAAGATATTCTTTAAACGAGTGCCACATGTCATGTTCTATATGAGCTCCATGTCCATTGAGTACTGGACTCCACATATTTGTAACAATTTTATGACATGTTTCGGAAACAGATTGATGCCACGTCTCTCTGGTACTCATGGATTCAGAGGTTTCTGAATGCAAAGTTTGTATAACTCCCAAAGTAGTATGGGCCCAGACTGATCTGGCCATCTCACGTCAAATTATTTCATGTGTCTTTACTTGTTGATGCCACATGTCATTAGTGCATGACTACATGTTTCTCTGGCATTTCTCCCTTCGGTAGTTTCTCTATACAGAGTTTGTATAACTCCCAGACTGGTACGGGCCCAGAGTCATTAGCCATGTTTATTTTCAATTAACCCAATATTAATGTATCTTATCATTAACTATCTTGTGAGTTCTTGACTTCAACTCTTCGACGTTCGACGATTTTGATCTGTTTTGGATTGAAAACTCGTGGAGTGGTACAGGCCCAAAGTGACGTTGCACTTCGTGCATTTGGATCTGCAACACTTCAGCTATTTGGGGCTTCACAAGTTGTCGCTTGTTCTTATTCTTAAAACCTGCATGATTTTGAAACTTTGAATGTGTAGGTTCCGTTGATCTGAACCCACATATAGGTGTTAGTTTTATGCTGGACTTTGGGTTTTCCAAATAATCTTCCATCACCATTTCCACATCTGGACCTCATCTCGTAAAAATGATTCTTTTTAACCTAAATGCACAATTGACCGATATGTCTAAGGATGACACCCAGAGTGCCCAATCTTAGAATATCTTCTTCATCTTGTAAGATAATTTAATTTGTTAGAACACTTTAGGATTTTAAAATTTTGAATTTTAAAATATTTTGTTTTTACCTCTTAAAAATAAAAATTCACCAAAAAAACTTTGGGAATTGCTTTTCAATTAAATAAATCCATGATCGTTGTGTATTAATATTAATAAGGTGCTTACAATATCATCCGTTGATGAATTCCATTAAATTTGATCAAACGACTCTCGTGTTCTCCGCTGTTAGAAAAACAGGACCGCAGAGCAATAAAATAAAACAAATGTGGAAACAAAACACAAAAGATACACAATACAAGAGAGACACAGATTTACGTGGTTCACCCAGTGTGGGCTATGTCCACCAGAGAAATTTCCAGGTCCTTCCTTTATTATTATCCAACAAATGAAGGGATACAACCTACAAAAAAACCCGTTGTAACTTCCTCTTCTTTCTCTCACAGTCTCCTCTCTCAGAATACAATATTCACCATCAACCATTGTTGAAATACATTTCCCTCATAAAAGAGGGTTTCCTTCTAGGGAAAAAAACCCTAACATAATCTCTACCATTAGATCTGCGACGTTATAATGAACGGTCCAGATTTACAATGAAATTACAATATACATTTACAAGGCAATTTTTCCTTCGGGGGCTTCGCCCCTGAACCCCCGCTGGTGGCCCACTTGTTCACAGACCCCCCAGCAGGGGGGATAGCCCCCTCGGACCCCGTAGAGGGGGTACCCCCCCTATGCACTCCCCTGCATGGAAGAGTGTATATACTTCTCAGGTGTAAATACTTCATGGGGTATAAACACGGCTGAAAGTAAAAGACCTATGAATCAGGAAGATAATTAGGCTCCACAACCAACATCCACATTATAAACCTGCCTGAATTTTAAAAGAAAACTTTCAACGGTCACTTTGGGACTTCATGCTTCGGGAGTTTCAAGGCATATAAACAAAAAAAACCCTGAATCTATGAAGTTTCGAACTCCAGAAGACAGTTCCTTGTGATAATGTTTAAAAGGGTCTACAAATGAGTTATAGGACACGTGAGTTATAAAGAATATGTGCCACATGTCAATTGAAACAATACAAATGACGAACACAAAATATGATTTAAATGAGTGCCACATGTCATAGTCTATATGAGCGTCACGTCCCCTGACTGATGGATGCCACGTATTTGTGAGAGTTTTATGACATGTGTCGGTGATGGATTGATGCCACGTCTCTCCAGTGCTTAGTGCTACAGAGGCTTCTGAATGTGGGGCTTGTATAACTCATAGAGTAGTATGGGCCCGGACTAGTGTGGCCACCTCGCGTCACATGATGTCAAGTTTCTTTACTGGTTGATGCCACATGTCCTTCACAGATGACTACATGTGCCTATGGCACTTCTCCCTTTGGGAGTTTCTCTATGCAGAGTTTGTATAACTCTTGGATTGGTATGGGCCCAGAGTCCTTCACCATGTTTATTTCCAATTAACCCAAGATTAATGTATCTTATCATTAAGTATATCGGTTGTTCTTGACTCCGGCTCTTCGACGTTCGGTGTTTTTGACCTATTCTGCATTGAAAACTCCTGGAGCGGTATAGGCCTGAAGTGACGTGGCACTTAGTGCATTCAAATTTGTGGCACTTTGGCTATTTGGGGATTCGCAAGTTGCTGCTTGTTCTTAAAACCTGTGCAATTTTGAAACTTCGAATGCGTAGGTGTCATTGATCTAAACCCACATATAGGTGTTAGTTTTATGTTGGACATTTTGTTTTCCAAAACATCTTCCATCACCATTTCCACATATGGACCTCATCTTGTAAAAATGATTCCTTGTAACCTAAATGGAAAATTGACTGATATGTCTAAGGATGACACCCCGAGTGCCCAATTTTAGAATATCTTATTCATATTGTAAGATAATTGAAGTTGTTAGATCACTTTAGGATTTTAAACTTTTAAATTTTAAAATCTTTTGTTTTTACCTCTTAAAAATAAAATTTCACCAAAAAAACTTAGGGAATTGCTTTTCATTAAATAAATCCATGATCGATTTGTATTAATATTAATAAGGCTCTTACAATATCATTCGTTGATGAATTCCATTAAATTTGATCAAAAAACTCTCATGTTCTCCGCATTATAAACCTGCCCAAGTTTTAAAAGAAAACCTTCAACGGTCACTTTGGTCTTCGTGCTTTGGGAGTTTCAATGCATCTAAACAAAAAAAAAACAAATATATGAAGTTCCAAAGTCTCGAAGACATTTCCTTGTGGTAATCTTTAAAAGGGTCTACAAATGAGTTATAGCACATGTGTCATTAAATGTTTTCTTGCGCTGGCACCTGACACTTGTTCTAAACATTCATGTCATCTTATTCGCACATTTTCAGGTGAAATGTGTTGTCCATATTTCTTGACACGTCACTAAAAATCACGTCATCACTGCCACATCACTCTGGGAGATTAGCCTTCGGAAAATAAAACAAAGAATGCTTTTCGACCTGTCGAGGGTTCCAAAACTCTAGGGTTCTGAGGCCCCAAAATACCTATAACAGTTCAAATGTTTACTATGGGAATTACGCCTTTGAAGGATTTCTATCATCCTTCATTCAAAACCCCTGAATGTAGAAGTTACGAAGCACTTAAGGCTAAATAATTTTTAAAGAATGATTAATTAAAAGATAAAAGAGATTAGTTAATGATTAGTTTCTCCCGCAATTCCTCCTTCCATAGATTTGTCTCATCTTACATTGAAAACCTACAAACCTTGAACCTCCAAAGTATTAATGGAATTTATAACTCTCTAAGGTTAAATATTTTCGCAATTGCCACTTAATAAATTCCATAGATTTTAAATAATCACCTTTCAGTAGATCAATACGAAGTTTGATAGAATTTCTGAATAAACATATTTCAAATCTCAAGTCATTCTACCATTTCTAATTAGAGTTTTCCATTTAGTAATTGAGAGTTTACAAGATACTCTTTGTTGGTGCAATTATTTCCATAATATATTACCAAACATAGATTATCAATTGGGATTCATAATCAGTAGAGTTGATGCACTATATGTGTCGATAACAGATAGGTTCCTATGTCTATTTAGTATAGCTTAGATAAAAAATCCAAAAATAACAAAATACTCTGTTTTCAAAGATAACACTCTTCACACAATTCATAAATTAGAAAGCAAAACTTGCAATCATGCACTCAAAAGATTTTGCACACATAATTCCTTGCCCATTTACAATCTCATGAAGTGGAAAGATGGACTTTGAATTAATTATCTGTAGCTGCTACTCTTAACAACAACTAGCAATCAAATCTAGGAACACTTCAACAATAAAACTCCAAACTTAGAAGGGAAAAATGATAACAAAACTTCTCAAGCAAACAATGAATCAAAAGGTTCTTTCTTAGATAACAAGTATGCCCATTAGAGGCTCATGAAATGAAGAGATGAACTCAGATATTGTTCCCTGTAGCAATTAAAACAACAACACTCTGCATATGCTCAAAGGAAAACATCAATCAATGCTGGAGGAAATCACATGTGAAGGAAGACACTCCACTTTAGGCACATGTAAGGTGAGAGATGGAGGTCTTGATTATCCCTAGATTTGCAAGATAGAAACAACACTACAACGTTAAATCTATCAAATGATTGTCTAGACACTAATACAAGGATAGAAAATATTCACTCAAGAATCTATGTTGCACTCATAAATCCATATTACACTCCATAAATCTATATTGCACCCCAAAAATGATCACTCACTCACTCACAATTGCCACACATCTTTATTGTATTTTTTCAAATGTTTACTGAAGAAAAACATAAATAAAGTTAGATGTTTATGATCAAAACAAAAATGATTTCATCCATACACAAACTAGAATTATATATAAAGTAAATACAAAGAAGCTTACCTTGGTTGGGTCGGTGGGCCCTTGTCGTACCAACAAGGTAGATTTAAAATAAACTTACAGAACGAAAGGTCTGATAACATGCATCAATTCCACGAACTGCAATTTATATCATTACTTGAGAAAAACAGAGGTACAATCCAAAGTTGTCAAGAATCAACCCTACAACATAACAACTCCTCTTTCTTCAAGAACCAATATTACATCATAATAATTCCTCTATAATCAAACATATGAGGTATTATTTATACATACAATCCCTGAAGTAATGGATGAAATCGAATCCCCAAACCAATAAAACAATTTTTACAATTTTAGGATAAATCCCAAAAATCTGTGTTTTTTAACAATTTGGGCAGATTCGAGTTAGTCCCCCACCTATATCTCCAAAACCAATTCCATTTTTGAAAAATGGCTCATGAAATACTCAACTTTTCATATTCTGGGCAAAACCCATGTATTAGAATTTCTAGATTTGATACCATATGCACGGAAATCGAGGCACAAGTTGGCAGTTTAAGTTTTTTTGATAATTTTGGTAGAATCATTCCCCCTGAGCTGGAGGTCCACATGTGAAATATGGGTGAATTTTGACTCAAATTTCCACATGAAAACATCACTCTGGACAAAACCCATGAGCCCAATTTTCTTCTAGAAACATTCAAAAATTTTGAATTATGTCTAGTACCGGATTATCACAGGTTGGTACTAGAATAAACTAGGTACCAGATCATGCTTATTAAGAGTCAAAGTGATTATGATCATACAAAATCAACCATTTTAATCGAATTAACTCAACAAAACTAAACAAATCATGCCTTAACCATAAGTTACCTCTTATGCACATGAACAAGGTCATCAAGTGTATTTATGGAGGCAACAGTCAAGTTTATACTCATAACATAGGTAAAATTGACTCAGACAGAGGATAATATAGGGAAATAGATGTTTCAATACCGAGACTCAACATTCCTCCATGCTTAAGTCATTTCATGTCTTCATGCAACAATGATCTTCAAAATTTCACAATTGATGATACTCTTCACTCGATCAAGCATTCCTTGAAGTTTCATCCTTCTTTAGCTCCCAAGTTCCTGTTAAACAATATAAACTTCCTGGCTTATGGTTCAAATTCTTACCAATGGAAAAGTAGTTATGGTGACAAATTGGAGTCATGAGTAATAGATTAGATATGTTAGTGATTTGACATTAAGTCTTATCCAATCTGTTGTGGATCATAGTTAGGAGAAAGGGATGGATGTGACTCTAATATGATTATAGGATAGTGGCCAAGAGTTTTCATAATGAATTTGAATAATAGGCCCCCTTGGCTAGATTACCTTTAAAAAAAAAGTGATATAAGAATAGTTTATATATCATTTGAAGAGAGGAACACATAAAGGAATACATCGCAAGATGATTAACTCGTTTCAGATCCAAGTTTTTAGAGATGAAGCTCTTCCTGTTTAGGTAAGATGAATTACACATACTGAGGGTCCCACTTCTCGTGCAAACCTATTTTTTTAAATATAGAAATCTAAAGTCGATACTTGAAGGTTCTTAAGAACATCATCTGAGAGATATAAAGGTCATCTCCTAGCCTTGATTTGATAGTGATTGCTTCAGAATGAGACCCAAGGGTTTTGTGCAGTTTTAAGTGTGCCACTTTATGTTTTTTCAACTCCCATTACCCGGCATAGCCTCGATGCCAGTAGGCCTATTCAGTACCTCGACAGGTTTACCTTAGTACCATACAAGCATGGCCCCACTGCCAGCAGGCCTGTTCAGTACCCCAACGGGTTTACTTGTACTTCCTGATACTTCCTTTTTATTATACTACTCAAAAGATTTAGAATAATGTATATTGTTCATTGACAGTTTTAGAGTATAAGGAAGGAAGGTGGTACGAGAGTGTTTTAGATTTATTAGGTGCATAATTAATTGTTTACAATTATCCCAAGGGTGACATCATTCACATTCAACTTAAATCTCAGCTATTCAATGTATAATGGAACATCTCAGTTAATGACTAAGAGGTACCTCTAGTTAATCCTATTAGGGTTCTTATGAAAGTTCATTGCGGTTTTGCAAGGGTGGTCCACCACATGAGGTTTTCATCAATACCTCTTGTTGGAGCCGCCCTTGTTTTTTCATCTCGCGCAATTTTCAACGTTTGATTCTTGATTCTTAAAGTTGTTCTTCTTTTCCTTCGGAAATCATAAGACTCTTAAAATCTCGTCGTCCGAATAGCAAGGATTTTTTTTTTCCACTTTTCAAAAGAAGAGATCCATTTTCCAACAATATGTTTGCCTTTTTTGTTTTTGAAATGTCACAAGTTGGATATCGCAAGTCGGACACTTTGGTTTTTTGATTCACAAATCCCGAGTCACGAGAATGTGAACTCAGTTCTAATTTTCGTCCAAGGCATTGACTATGGTAGAAACCTTAACCCTTGATTAGACATCGTCGGGGTTTCGCGCCTCGGCATTTGTCGACCCTAAAGTTTGGTTTTTACAAACCCGAGAGCCAAGAGTGCGATAACCTTTGATAACCATGGTCAAGAACCAAGGGTAAAAAACTAACCACGGTCAAACTCGGTTCTCGGCACATCGTCGTTCGGGATTTTCTTTCTTAGAGTTAAGATGTCCAAAACTCCGATTCGCAAAGTTGCGACATAATTATTCGGACCTTAATTATCACCACATCGCGATATCGCGACTCGGCTTATCATTCTCATAAAAATTTGCCTTCGAATTCCCGAGTCACGATATGGCGATTCAGTTAATCATATCATTAAGGATCCGCCAATCACGATTACCATTGATTGCATTAAAATTGGCCCTCGCAGTATCGCGAGTTAAAGGGTCAAAATGCGAGAACAAAGTTCGCGATGCAACGAAAGGCGAGGAAGTTTTTTAAGTTGATAAGGATCGTAATACTTTAAAATTGAGCGAAATACGTCCCGCGCTTCAAGGTTGGTGCACTTCACGAGGTACTGATTCATTTACTCTCCATAACCCGAATACCTGTCAAGCCGCCCGTTATTCATGACATTAATGAGAAATTAGGGTGAATCCACGAAGAAAATAAGATCATATTTTTTCAATAAATTCGGTTTTACTTGCGATTTGAAAGACTTGTGTCAAAGGTACATGATTTTCAAATATATACGAGATTTCAGTCTATTTTTTAAACATTTCTTATTAACGCATAGAGCTTGCCTTTCCCCCAGGATACTCATTTCCGCATGTATACACAGGTCTACTGCAGAAGAGAAAAACAACAGGTTTCAGCTATGGCACCAAGGAGAGCAGCAAAAGCAAACGTCGAGGTTGCGGCACAGGGTCCGGATAATGTCTTAGATACTTCACCTAGAACGAGTGTCTCAGTATCCACCTGGTCGTCTATTTCAAACATTCTGAAAGCCGGGCTGGTAAACTGTTCAGATTTTGATGACGATAACCTTGATATTGTGAAGGACGACATGAATACTAGGTACAAGACAATTGTTCAGTCAGGGATGCACCTGGTCAAAACCAGACCTCGGTTGCTCCCATACTACGACATGATCCGATGGGCATTGGATCACGTCGACCTGCCTACCAGAACTATTGTAAATGACCGACAGGACAGGATTGGGACTTTTAGGCCTGAACATATCCAGGCTATGTATAAGCTCCCAGCAAATTTCGAATATACATATGGCCAAGAATTCCTAGCGGAATTCAAAGAGAAAGAGTGCAAATAATTTGACAGAACCCTGCCAGGCTTGATTAAAGATTGGGTGTCACATTCTGCGACATTCAAAGCAAATGACAAGGGTGTGTATTCGATTTCTTCGTTGGAGCCCAATTTTTTATATGTGGCGATGATGACTTGTCGTCTTTTCGGATGGGAGGATACTGCACATTTTTACATCCAGTGGGTACCTCTCATATATCGGGTAGCAGAAGGTTCTTCATTCAATTGGGCAAAAATTCTCTCCTATAGTTTGTTCAACAGGATCACCGAGTACCAGGAGAAAAAGGCAGCCGGGAAACCAGCCGGATTCTACATGTCCGCGTATATCATGGACGCGATATGCTCCCTGACGCCTTTCCCTTTGATGAATTGGGCTTGGAGTCCGACCCATGAGAAGACTGTTCATGAGTACCACGATAAGCTGTGGGAAAATAATGCGAACAAGTTTATTTATGAGATTTTTAACTGGGTATTGGTGCCCCTGCACGTCACCATTTTTGGTCTTTTTCCACCCCGCATCTCTGATAGCATTGTTGCTAATTTGAGTCGTATCGCAGACTGGTATGTAGAGGAAGAATTCTCCTATTTGAGAGTCTTTAGAGCCACTGTTCCTCCTCTGGCGCTTCCACAATTCATTCCCGACAAGCTAGCCTGTCGCGAGATTGCTCGACAAACGGTAATCGGTGGAGTGAGCAAAGAGCTCAAAGCGTCGGCCAAGAAGGTATGGCCATCTTTCCCTATTCGGCTGAATTCATATTCATTATTAGACTTTGGACATGCTAAAGCTGAAGCTGCAGCCATTGAAAACTTGAGCCTAGTCTCCATCGCGTACAAGAAGCATGATCCTCAGGGGATCGTAAGCACTCACTTGAGAAATTGCGAACTAAAAAGGTTCGAACATGAAAATTCACCCTCGGATGATTTTTTCCGAGCGGCGAGGTCCTATTCGGAAGTGCAATATAGAATCATATCTCTGGCACCCAAAGACAGGGTTTTTGTTCTAAAATTTTAGGGACATAGGAGAAGATACCTTCCCGTTGTCTTGGGAGGTTTGGGACTCTCTAAATATAAATAAAAGGAGGCCGGAAGTTCTGCGGGGTAGTCTTCTAATCCCGAAAGACATCAGGAACAGAATCCCGAATAGGGAAAAAGTCCCAAGCGAGAGAAGAGTCCTGGGCAGGAAGAGAATCCAGAGTGAGAGAAGAGTCCTGGGCAGGAAGAGAATCCAGAAAAGAAGAAGAGTCCTATGAGGGAGGATAATCCCGAAACAGAAAAAGAGGCAGCTCAAAGCAAAAAGGTCAATTCTCGGTCGAAATGTTAAAGAGGCAACTCAAAGAAAAAAACCGCTTGATCAAAACCCTTGAGGCCAGGGTAACTTCAGCAGCAGAAAGCGCTAGAAGTCAAGTGAGTGGAGAAATCGAGTTGGCCCAATTGGCCGACAAGAAAGAGATTGGAATCCTCAAGACTAAGCTGGAACAAGCCAATTCTACAATCCGAGATGGTCAAGTACAATCGGACCAGCAGAGGGATACGATTACACGGCTGCAAACTCAGTTGCAGATCGCAGAAAGCAAGGCGGTTGACATCGAGATCATGAAATCTCGAGCAACTGATATTCAGAGCAGGATCTCCTCTGCTCAACAAAGCCTACTAAACAAAGTAGGACATATTCGAGAATACTGCCTGTTAATACAACGAATCTCTGAGAATCTGATTAATAAAGAAAGGAACGCAGAATCTGCTCGGGTCGCTTTCCAAGAGGCAGTGATAGCGACCAACAACAGGTTTTCAGGGCCTCCTGGACTCACCATTGCCGAACAAACCAGGGGTAATATCGTGTTAAAGGATTGGGAACAAGATATTATTTTAGGCAAAGAGCAGGCTCAGAAAGTGGCGAATTCATTAGAAGAGGCCGTCAATAACATAAATGGTGAGCGGTTGGGGATGGAAATTGGAGCTGATACAGAGGCGCTAAGGCGGATGAATATAGATCGGATTTCTCTCAACATAAAGGAGGGGAATGATAGAAATTCAACAGAAATCTCCAAGATGGACAGGGTAGACCCAACTCAAATCTACAAACATTTGATTCAGCCTAGTGCACAACTTGGCACCCTTGAACTTATTGATATACAAATAAATGATAAACTTCCACAGTTGGCACGAGAATGCTATCTTGCCGAAGCTCGTTGTCAGGCCAAGCCTTCACAGCTTGTGACCCAATTTGTGGACAAGTGTGTCATGTACACTGAATCCGTGCGAGGACAGACACCTAGCACTTCTGGAAGATAGAATAGGTGAAATGGAATTATCTCGCTCCCCCCAGCTGTCAATGCAAAACCTTCATAGCTTGTGACCCAATTTGTGGACAAGTGTATCATATGTATTAAATCTAAGCAAAAACAAGCACCTGGCACCTTTTTGTAAACAGATTTGGACAGATGGAGTAATTTCTCTCTTTTGAGCCGAGAGGCAAATTTTGTATAAATAGATCACAAAAAGAAGAACAGGGGGCTGGACTTTTTTTGGGAAGTAACTGTAAGAGAGTTTTTGCATAAAAGGAGTTAATACAAGCAATCTGAAGATTCTCGATTCTGTCATGACTGTGTTGCAAGTTTGTTTCGTCATGTTCTTTGTTTGTTTTCATTTTTCTCTACATAATTGATGTGTATCACTATAACTACTATGGTGAAAGGTTTGCATCTTTTTCTGTAATCATCTCTTGTATTTCCTCTGCACCAGCTATTAGCGGGTGTAAGACCAATTTATGCTTACAGAATTTTATGTTTATTTACACTGGGTCAATTATGTTTATGTCAACTGCTTCTTCTGTAAATACGTGAGTTTTCCACTAACAGGAACTCCGCGTCATCTAGAGCTTAATGTTTTCTCCCATCTCACGTTATTTTATCGGAAACAACATAGTTACAGGAAAGAGCCTTCAATTCGCATCTTTATTTCTTTTTCCTTTTTATGAAAAGGTTTCTCTTTAGTTCGTCCTAATTGAAACAACAAATAAACTATCTCTTTAAAAACCATTTCTATACTGGAACTGTTACTCAATGACTGTTCCCACAACAACTCAACCTAATATTCAACCCGGATTATCTAGTCAAATACATATCGCTTTAAAGCTCTTAGACACAATCCTTAAAACCACGAACACCCGGGACGAACTGGAACAATCATGGGAAACCATTGAGCGTGACATAAATGCTCAAGAGCAGTTGGAAGCTAGACGACGAGAACATAGAAATCTGCTCTAGCTTCTCATATCGAAGGTTAGTATAATCCTGTATCAACCTTTTGTATACTTTCATATGCCTTGACACTGTACTTTAAGCCTTAGTGCAGACTCAGGAACAACATCTTTCTGGTTCCGCTGTCGGGGATGAAGTTACGAAATCTTTTCCCTGGGAGAACGACAAACTATTTCGTTGATAGTGTTACTCCTTGATAGTGAACATAGAGTGCACATAGTTTTAAGACTTTTTAAATCTTTCACTTGGCGACTCCACTGAAACACAAACTGGCATCTGGTAGAAGGCATACCAAACAGAACCCGGATTTTAAGCCAATTACCCCTGTTAATAATCCTGAAAAATTTTTAAAAGCGAGAGGCTCGCTTGGGACAACCGCTTCAGTTAATAAGCCCAAAAATCCACTTCTAAAGACAAAATCGGCTCCATAACCTCCTCCTTCTGGTTTCCCTCTGTCTGATACCAAAGATCCAGAAGCAAACTACTCTGAAATTAGGAGTGAACCACATCAAACTTTCCCATCTATAAACAAGGGAAAAGGTCCTTTGGAAAGATCGTTATCTTTTGACATACCAACCTTTTTTCGACAGAACTTCCCAATTCCACCTGATTCCAAAGTGTGTGTTACACCCCCTTTTTCTACTCCAAAATCGATGGCAGGCGTCGGGGCAGGAGGTGGAGGACCGAATGTCCCCCCTCCTGGAGTATTTGCGAAAGTAGCCTCGAGGTACGCCCCCCTGGTTTTACCCGTCCCCCTCCATGACTTACCTAACAATTACATCAAAAATCTTCCTAAGTTTACTGGAGAGGGAGATCTAACCGCAGCCGAGCACATAAAATTCTTTGACCAATTCGCAGACATATGCGGCATTGTACACGAGGATGTCTATTCGAGATTACTTGTCCAGACCTTCGAAGGACAGGTCCGAACTTGGTTTCAGAGCCTTCCTGCAGCTTCTATTCGAACGTATAATGAATTGGAAGAAGCTTTCCTCAGACAATTGGGAAAGCGGAAAGATCACTTGTATTACCTTACTGAATTTGGGTCCCTAAATAAAAAGAGCTCCAAAACCGTTATGGAATTCATTCTAAGATTTAACAAACTTTATAATAAAATTCCAGCGGCTGTTAAACCTTCTGAACCCTCAGCCAAAGTAACTTTTGCGGGAGCTTTCGAACCCGATTTTGCATTACTTTTGTGAGAAAGAAGAGGAGCCACATTGAATAGAATGCAAGACGATGCAGTCGAGATAAAATCCAATATGATGGCTTCAGGTAAGATGAAGGCAAAAATAGAAACAGTCAACCGTGACAATAGACGCTATAGGGAACCGACTGGTCCTTCCGGATCGAATAGATACACTGACAACAGAGTCGATGATATGGCTCGAATAATTAAAGATTTGTCTAACAAAATCTCTAGGATGGAGTTGGATCAAGCTAAAGCAGATTCTTCTAACAAAAGGGACTTCAGGAGAAACCCAAATCCCCAAATTCCACAAAGACAAATAAAGAATGAAGATAAAAAAATACAAGCTCCACTAAAAAATGAAAATCTTATAGGAGCAAGTGACCTCCAAGATTTTGAAGATCCGGAAGATGAAGTTGCATGCTTCGGGGATGAGTGTTCATAGCCATTTCTGACTAAGGAAGACTATGAGACATCCTTAAATATTCCTCAATCATCTAAAGAAGAAGAAGAAGGTGATCATGCTCACCTCTGCGTGTCTCAACTGGAAACAGAAATGATAGCGGCCGATTTTCAACCCAGATACAATCTGAGGTCAAAAAATAAGCCCACCTCAACTAACCAACCTAACAAAATCCTGCCAAGAGATCAATCTCGTGAACCTCCTTTGGAAGAGACATTGATACCCAACAATAAAGTCAAGATAACAAAGACTCAAGAGTCTGAGGTGAAAAAATCTGAAACCCAAACAAAGGAAACAGAGCCGATAGATAAAGTTACATCTGAGACTAAGTTCAAAAGCGACAAAACAATTCAGACAAACAAATCGGAAGAAAAAACCTCGGGAGTCTTAACCAAAGAAACGGACAAGACTAATACGTCTTACAATTTTGAAAACGAATTAAATAAAATTAAGATACCAATTCCTTTGGTAGAATTAGCGAAAAACCCAACTTATCGCAAGCAAATTGCCAAAGTAATGGGTGTTTATGAGCCCGAAAGTCATTCTGATGTTATCAACCTAGAAGATGACAGACCTAACATCACCTTTGGCCCCCATTTCGAGGGATCCAAAGACAACGTCACTCCTTTCTATATCACCCTGAATATACATGACCAACTGCTACATAACTGCATGTTAGACTCCGGGGCTTCACATAATGTTATGCCCAAAATGATAATGGAGAGGCTGGGACTCCAGATAACTAGACCCTATGGAGATCTATACTCTTTCGATTCAAGAAAAGTTAAATGTATGGGAATGATAAAAGATCTGGTTGTTACCCTGGCTCAGGTCCCAGTCAAGAGTGTCTTGATGGATGTGGTTATTGCAGATATTCCCCCCAAGTATGGTATGTTGTTATCCATATCATGGGGAGCCAAGTTGGGGGGTTCTTTGCAATTGGACATGTCATATGCCACCATTCCTGTATTCGGTGGTCAGTTTACCCGATTGTACAGAGAAACAAGATTGGCATATACTGTCAGTGATCCCCAGAATCCAAATAATTTTCCCATTTATGTTGCAGACCAAGATCTGGAAAATTGCATATTATCTTTCGATGATGGTTTAAATGGATGTCCAGAAGAACTTGATATGAAGCAAGAAGAGCTTAGCCCCTTAACTGAAGAACTATGCAAAAATGGTCTCTGGAAGATGTACTTTGATGGTGCTTCATCTTCTGAAGGAGCTGGTGCTGGCATACTTTTAATAGCACCTGAGGGTAAGTTTACCGTTCCTTTCTCATATCGCTTGCAGTGGGACATAGATTACACCAACAACGTATGTGAGTATGAAGCATTGATATTAGGTTTAGAGGCGACCAAGAAGTTAAACATAAAAAATTTGGAGGTTTACGGTGACACTGAATTGATAGTAAAACAAGTAAACCGACAATACCAAGCCAAGCATCCCAGACTAAGAACTTACAGAAATTGTGCTTGGGATTTGATGGAGAATTTTTTCTCATCTATAAAAATCCATTCTATTCCTCGCACAAAAAATTTACATGCTGACGCATTGGCTAAAGCGGCCTCAACCTTCTCCCCTCCCACAAATGTTAAACTGAAATATCATATTGAAATCAGATATAAACCCTCCATACCAGACAATGTTCGACATTGGCAGGTTTTTGAGGATGACGAACAAATTCAGAAATTTCTTATAGCAATAGGTGAGTTCTTTGAAACCTATCCAGACCAAGAAAACCAAAATGACCCGATGTGGGTTATGCAAGACAACGAAGATCCTGAAACCTTCCGAGAAAAAATAGCGGATCATCGTATGTTGGTCCTCAAAAATAACCAAATCCCGAAAGGCTTAATCCCTTTGGAAAGAATCTTCGATCAGAACAACATACCTGTGAAATCCACTTTGCAACCCCAACCAGAAGAAGTGGAGGATTGCGATATAGGAACTGGTAAAGAAGCCAGAATCGTAAAAATATCAAAATTCCTCCCTCCCAAGGTAAAAGAACAGTATAGAGACTTACTCAAACAGTATAAAGATGTTTTCGCCTGGTCCTATGATGAGCTTCGAACATATGATACTTATATAATTGAGCACAAGTTACCATTGAAACCAGGAGTTAAACCCTTTAGACAGAAGCTCAGGCAGTTTAACCCCATTTTGTTGCCTATTATTGAAAAGGAAGTTAAGAAGCTTTTAGATGAGAAAATAATTGTACCTCTAAGATACTCAGACTGGGTGGCGAATTTGGTCCCTGTCAGAAAAAAGAACGGAGAAATCAGACTGTGTGTAGATTTCCGTAACCTAAACAGATCCTCTCTTAAAGATAATTATCCACTTCCTAAAATGGACCACGTCCTTGAAAGGGTAGTTGGGGAAAATCAAATGTCTATGATAGATGGGTTTTCTGGATACAACCAAATCGCCATGAACGAGCAAGATAGAGAAAAAACCGCTTTTACCACGCCATGGGGCACATTTATGTATGATAAAATGCCTTTCGGCTTAATGAATGCAGGGGCTACCTTCCAGCGTGCTATGGACATTGCTTTCGTTGGAGAAAGAGATAAATTCGTAGTAATCTACCTTGACGATTTGACAGTTTTTTCTAAAACCGATGAAGAACATTTGATCCATTTAAAACAAACTTTCGAAAAATGCCGCAGGTATGGCTTATCTTTGAATCCAAAGAAATCACATTTCTCTATGCAGGAAGGTAAGCTTCTGGGGCACATTGTATTTAAAAATGGGATCAAGATTGATCCTAAGAGGGTTGAAGCGATACAAACTATCAGTATTCCAAGAAACGTCAAAGAAATTCAATCTTTCTTAGGTACAATAAAATTTTTAAGAAGATTTATACCCAATTTTGCTGAGATTGTCAAATTGATCACAGGTATGCTGAAGAAAGATAGCAGAGTAAATTGGACAACCGAAGCTAAAGCGTCATTTGAGCGTATCAAAAAAGTCATCAGCGAGGCACCTGTGTTAACAAGCCCAGATTATTTGAGAGATTTCCTCATCTTCTCATTCACCTCCGAACATACTATCGCCGCGGTGTTACTTCAAAAAGATGATGGAGGTTTCGAACGCCCGATTGCATTTTTTAGCAAGAGCCTTAGAGATGCCAAGCTAAAATATGATATAATAGAAAAACAGGCGTACGCGATGGTGAAAGCGCTAAAAGCATTCAGGACTTACGTTCTACATTCAAAAATTATCGCGTACGTACCAACTAGTGCTGTGAAAGATATATTGGTACAGCCGGATAATGATGGAAAATGAGGGCGCTGGCTCGCTAAAATACAAGAATTTGATCTAGAAATCAAACCAACTAAATTGATAAAAGGAAAGGGTCTGGCCAAACTCCTGGCTGAGTCGAACCTTAGAGCTCTTGACATCAATTGCCTACAAGGAGAAAACAAATATACACACTTGCAAGAGCCAGATGACCAGACGTATCCAAACAAGGTTGAGGAAAAATTCACGTCGTCAGGCTGGTATAAAGATATAGTTTTCTATTTGTTAAATCTGAAATGTCCAGATGGACTAACGCCAGCCAAATACAGAACTTTAAGACTCCATGCTGTAAAGTATTGCATCTCAGAGAATCAACTATACTGGAAGGATCCACTCGGGTTCTTACTGGTCTGTCTGATTTAGACGGAAGCTCCATTAGTCATAGAGGAATTCCATGAAGGAATCTGTGGAGGACACCATGCATGGAGAGCCACGGCCTACAAGATCCTGAGGGCCGGGTATTATTGGCCAAAACTATTTTCGGATGTTAATGCCAAAGTACATGCTTGTCACTCATGTCAAGTATTCGCTGGTAAGCAAAAACTCCCTGCATTACCACTCGTTCCAGTCAAAACTGAAGCCCCATTTCAACAATGGGGATTAGACTTTATAGGGGAAATTAATCCCCATTCCAGTGCTCAGCATAAGTGGATCTTAACGACCACTGACTATTTTACAAAATGGGTGGAAGCAATTCCAACTAAAAGGGAAACAGACTCGGTGGTGATCGACTTCTTGGAGAATAACATATTATCAAGATTCGGATGTCCCTGAAAGATCGTTACTGACAACGCCCAGGCTTTCAAATCCATGGCTATGGTCGACTTCTGCCAAAAGTACAGTATAGTTCTCAGCCATTCCACTGCTTATTACCCTCAAGGTAATGGGCTGGCTGAATCATCTAATAAGAGCCTAGTAAACGTAATAAAAAACGTACTGAACGAAAACAAGAGGTCCTGGCATGTCCATTTGAAGCACGCATTGTGGGAAAACCGCTTCAGCACTAAAAGGTCTATCAACATTTCACCTTTTCAGATGGTATATGGGACCGAGGTGGTTTTGCCTATAAACTTAGCATTGCCAGTGATGAAATTATGGTAGGATCAAAACGAAGAACCCAATCATGTAACCAGAAGAATTAACCAACTGATTGAGGTTCAACAGCTCAGAGTAGAGGTTGATGAGAGAATGCAGAAATACCAGGACGATATGAAAGCATTGTTCAATCTCAAAGAAAAGGACAGAGAATTCTTCCTAGGTGACTTGGTGTTAAGATGGGATGCGAGGAGGGAAGAAGCTGCGAAGCATGGAAAATTTGACTACCTTTGGTATGGACCATTCAGGGTCTCGGCTCCAGAAGGAAAGAATTCCTTTCTCCTGGAAAATATTGATGGAGAAGTTCTCGGTGCCCCTGTAAATGGGCGATATCTAAAACATTACATGACTTAACAGTCGTCGGATGGAAAAGGAAATAAAATAAAATGAAAAATAAAAATTTGTATATATAATTGTAAATAAATAAATTTTATTACAAGTTTTTGTACATATGTTTTTTGCTTAAGCATTTATTTTCAATTTTTTGGTCTTCCCTTCTGAATTCTCAACGCATTTTAAATCGAATTCATATTTATTTTTGCAAGATTCCAGCGATGGGTGAAACTATGCTCAAGACATAAGGTCCAGATCAGCGTTGGAAATAGGGCGACATAAAACAGGTGATACATAAGATAATCCAAAATCCCCAAAGAAATTCAAAAGAAAAGACAGAGGTGAGTTTTCTCAATACTCAGGTCATGAAAGGTTGTTTTTTAGCAATCCAAGGTAATATTGTTCAAATTGCAATATGAATGTTTAGATAACAGGATTATTTTTGGCTTTGATCTTCAAACTAAATTTTGAATAAATATGTTAAAGCCAAAAACAGTCAATCATAATTTTCATTCCCAAATACATTTGAAGACTAGTCCAGAACCTTCGTGACCTTTTATTAAGCCATTTTGATTGTTGCCTTGTTTTCTGTTTATTTTTGGGCTAACTTTTAGTCAGTCATTATCCTCCCAAACCTGTGTGAAGGGATAAAGGGTTTTTCGTTTCAAATCCCAGGGATCCCGAAGCAGATCTTAATAAGAAAGCTGGTTTTCACAACTACTTGATCCTCTGCTAAGCTAAGGAACGCCTATAGTGATCCTAACTTTCCTAGGTTTTTCAATAGCGTCCAAAAAATCAAAGCTTGCTTAAACAGGATGTTCCTTTAAAATTTTAGTATTCTCCCCTGTCTCCCTAAGAACTAAAGGTCTTGTGAGGGTCAAAGGAAGGTTGATGCCAAGTAATCAAAATAAGTTGACAGACCTCTGATAAAAAATATTACACAGATCTCAGCCCTGATATAAACTGATTGCTCCCATCTTCGTGTTTTAAAAAGTAAAATACTGAGACAGGTGGTGAAAGGAAATTCAGAAATGATTGCCCCCACCTAGTCCATTAAGACGATGAAAGGAAATTCAGAAATGATTGCCCTCGTCTTAGCGTTTAAACGCATAAATATTTTCCGAAGTGGTGAAAAGAAATTCAGTAAAAAGGGGTCAGACAACTTCACCGGGGTACTGAACAGGCTCGCTGGTAGTGAAGCAATGTCTGAGAGATCTGTAAGGTTGTTATACATAAACATCAATCAACTCTGGTAATCAACACTTTCTAAAAACCTGATCATTTCCTCAAATTCCGATGGGACTCCCCTTTTTTAGATTATATAATATCATTCTTTAATGCAAGCCGAGAATCACAAGACCTATTGAATACCCTAGGATAGTTATGACTGTCTTGAAGCGTTCCCGAAACTTAGTAGTGAGAAAGGGAAAATTGCGAAGGTGACTTCAACTGTGATTGGAAAAAGTATCTGAATTCGAAAAATTTCTGGGTTACCAAGCGAAAGTTTTTCCCCCTTTCTATCTTTTTCCTTGGATTTTGTCCTTGATTTTAGCCTATGACTCCATTTACCCAATTTGGGCACCTGGTCTACTGTTCTTCCCGCCTCACAGGGAAGCAGGATCCCTAGTTGGAGCCTATGTTGGAGCCGCCCTTGTTTTTTCATCTCGCGCAATTTTCAACGTTTGATTCTTGATTCTTAAAGTTGTTCTTCTTTTCCTTCAGAAATCATAAGACTCTTAAAATCTCATCATCCGAATAGCAAGGTTTTTTTTTTTCCACTTTTCAAAAGAAGAGATCCATTTTCCGCCAATATGTTTGCCTTTTTTGTTTTTGAAATGTCGCAAGTCAAATATCGCAAGTCGGACACTTTGGTTTTTTGATTCACAAATCCCGAGTCGCGAGAATGTGAACTCAGTTCTAATTTTCGTCCAAGGCATTGACTATGGTAGAAACCTTAACCCTTGATTAGACATCGTCGGGGTTTTGCGACTCGGCATTTGTCGACCCTAAAGTTTGGTTTTTACAAACTCAAGAGCCAAGAGTGCGATAACCTTTGATAACCGTGGTCAAGAACCAAGGGTAAAAAACTAACCACGGTCAAACTCAATTCTCGGCACATCGCCGTTCGGGATTTTCTTTCTTAGAGTTAAGATGTCCAAAACTCCGATTCGCAAAGTTGTGACATAATTATTCGGACCTTAATTATCGCCACATCGCGATATCGCGACTCGGCTTATCATTCTCATAAAATTTTGCCTTTGAATTCCCGAGTCATGATATGGCAATTCAGTTAATCATATCATTAAGGATCCGCCAATCACGATTACCATTGATTGCATTAAAATCGGCCCTCGCGGTATTGCGAGTTAAAGGGTCAAAATGCGAGAACAAAGTTCGCGATGCAACGAAAGGCGAGGAAGTTTTTTAAGTTGATAAGGATCGTAATACTTTAAAATTGAGCGAAATACGTCCTGCGCTTCAAGGTTGGCACACTTCATGAGGTACTGATTCATTTACTCTCCATAACCCGAATACCTGTCAAGCCGCCCGTTATTCATGACATTAATGAGAAATTAGGGTGAATCCACGAAGAAAATAAGATCGGATTTTTTCAATAAATTCGGTTTTACTCGCGATTTGACAGACTTGTGTCAAAGGTACATGATTTTCAAATATATACGAGATTTCGTTCTATTTTTTAAACATTTCTTATTAACGCATAGAGCTCGCCTTTCCCCCATGATACTCATTTCCACATGTATACACAGGTCTACTGCAGAAGAGAAAAACAACAGGTTTCAGCTATGGCACCAAGGAGAGCAACGAAAGCAAACGTCGAGGTTGCGGCACAGGGTCCAGATAATGTCTCAGATACTTCGCCTCGGACGAGTGGCTCAGTATCCACCTGGTCGTCTATTTCAAACATTCTAAAAGCCGGGCTGGTAAACTGTTCAGATTCTGATGACGATAACCTTGATATTGTGAAGGATGACATGAATACTAGGTACAAGACAATTGTTCAGTCAGGGATGCACCTGGTCGCAACCAGACCTCGGTTGCTCCCATACTACGACATGATCCGATGGGCATTGGATCACGTCGACCTGCCTACCAAAACTATCGTAAATGACCGACAGGACAGGATTGGGACTTTTAGGCCTGAACATATCCAGGCTATGTATAAGCTCCTAGCAAATTTCGAATATACATATGGCCAAGAATTCCTGGCGGAATTCAAAGAGAAAGAGTGCAAAGAATTTGACAGAACCCTGCCAGGCTTGATTAAAGATTGGGTGTCACATTCCGCGACATTCAAAGCAAATGACAAGGGTGTGTATTCGATTTCTTCGTTGGAGCCCAATTTTTCATATGTGGCTATGATGACTTGTCGGCTTTTTGGATGGGAGGATACCACACATTTTTACATCCAATGGGTACCTCTCATCTATCGGGTAGCAGAAGGTTCTTCATTCAATTGGGCAAAAATGCTCTCCGATAGTTTGTTCAACAGGATCACCGAGTACCAGGAGAAAAAGGCAGCCGGGAAACCAGCCGGATTCTACATGTCTGCGTATATCATGGACACGATATGCTCCCTGATGCCTTTCCGTTTGATGAATTGGGCTTGGAGTCAAACCCATGAGAAGACTGTTCATGAGTACCACGATAAGCTGTGGGAAAATAACGCGAACAAGTTTATTTATGAGATTTTTAACTGGGTAATGGTACCCCTTCATGTCACCATTTTTGGTCTTTTGCCACCCCGCATCTCTGATAGCATTGTTGCGAATTTGAGCCGTATCGCAGACTGGTATGTAGAGGAATAATTCTCCTAATTGAGAGTCTTCGGAGCCATTGTTCCTCCTCTGGCGCTCCCACAATTCATTCCCGACAAGCTAGCCTGTCGCGAGATTGCTTGGCAAATGGTAATCGGTGGAGTGAGCAAAGAGCTCAAAGCGTCGGCCAAGAAGGTATGGCCATCTTTCCCTATTCGGCTGAATTCATATTCATTATTAGACTTTGGACATGCTAAAGCTGAAGCTGCAACCATTGAAGACTTGAGCCTAGTCTCCATCGAGTACAAGAAGCATGATCCTCAGGGGATCGTAAGCACTCACTTGGGAAATTGCAAACTAAAAAGGTTCGAACATGAAAATTTGCCCTTGGATGATGTTTTCCGAGCGACGAGGTCCTATTTGGAAGTGCAATATAGAATCAGATCTCTGGCACCCAAAGACAGGGTTTCTGTTCTAAAATTTCAGGGAATTAGGAGAAGATGCCTTCTC
The DNA here is from genome assembly GCA_009831015.1 of Picea engelmannii. NCBI lineage: Eukaryota > Viridiplantae > Streptophyta > Pinopsida > Pinales > Pinaceae > Picea > Picea engelmannii. Next base: position 1,647,255 of record ML778010.1, read on the forward strand.
GTTGTCTTGGGAGGTTTGGGACTCTCTAAAGATAAAGAAAAGGAGGTCGTAAGTTCTGCGGGGCAGTCTTCTAATCCCGGAAGACATCAAGAACAGAATCCCGAACAGGGAAAAAGTCCCAAGCGAGAGAAGAGTCCTGGGCAGGAAGAGAATCCAGAGTGAGAGAAGAGTCTCGGGCAGGAAGAGAATCCAGAAAAGAAGAAGAGTCCTATGAGGGAGGATAATCCCAAAATAGAAAAAGAGGTTACTGATCCTCCCAAGGAGCATGGTCCTGAGGTAGAAATAAAAGACACAGGCCCACCAAAAACTCAGAATCCGGAGGCAGGGACTAAGACCTCTGATCCTCCGAAAAAGAAAGATCCACTCAGCACACCAGCGAAGGCGACAAAACAGATCGGACAACCCATCACCTCTGTTACACCCTTGCAGTCAGCATAGGGAGGCGTTAATGAGGGATGGATTTTCGGGGAGGAACTAAAACCTATAAGGGCAGAGGAACTCCCCCCTAATGATTTCTTCTTTGACAAAAAGAGGAAAGCTGTGGTGAAGTGAGAAATTTATCAGGAGGGAGAGTCCACAAATAAAAGATTCAAAGTGATGACCGATGGGATGAACAAGAAGAAAGATGAATTTGCCACTAAAATTGCAGGAACGCTAGGAGCGTATGCAACAACAAATCAATTCTCGATCGAAATGTTAAAGAGGCAGCTCAAAGCAAAAAACCGCTTGATCAAAACCCTTGAGGCCAGGGTAACTTCAGCAACAGAAATCACTAGAAGTCAAGTGAGTGGAGAAATCGAGTTGGCCCAATTGGCCAACAAGAAAGAGATTGGAATCCTCAAGACTAAGTTGGAACAAGCCAATTCTACAATCCGAGATGGTCAAGTACAATCGGACCAGCAGAGGGATACGATTACACGGCTGCAAACTCAGTTGCAGATCGCAGAAAGCAAGGCGGTTGACATCGAGATAGTGAAATCTCGAGCAACTGATATTCGGAGCAGGATCTCCTTTGCTCAACAGAGCCTACTAAACAAAGTAGGAGAGATTCGAGAAGACTGCCTGTTAATACAGTGAATCTCTGAGAATCTGATTAATAAAGAAAGGAACGTGGAAGCTGCTCGGGTCGCTTTCCAAGAGGCAGTGATAGCGACCAACAACAGGTTTTCAGGGCCTCCTGGACTCACCATTGCCGAACAAACCAGGGGTAATATCTTGTTAAAGGATTGGGAACAGGATATTATTTTAGGCAAAGAGCAGGCTCAGAAAGTGGCGAATTCATTAGAAGAGGCCGTCAATAACATAAATGGTGAGCGGTTGGGGATGGAAATTGGAGCTGATACAGAGGCGCTAAGGCAGATGAATATAGATCGGATTTCTCTCAACATAAAGGAGGGGAATGATAGAAATTCAGCAGAAATCTCCAAGATGGACAGGGTAGACCCAGCTCAAATCTACAAAAATTTGATTCAGCCTAGTGCACAACTTGGCGCCCTTGAACTTATTGATATACAAATAAATGATAAACTTCCACAGTTGGCACGAGAATGCTATCTTTCCGAAGCTCGTTGTCAGGCCGAGCCTTCATAGCTTGTGACCCAATTTGTGGACAAGTGTGTCATGTACACTGAATCCGTGCGAGGACAGACACCTAACACTTCTGGAAGATAAAATAGGTGAAATGGAATTATCTCGCTCCCCCCAGCTGTCAATGCAAAACCTTCACCGCTTGTGACCCAATTTGTGGACAAGTGTATCATATGTATTAAATCTAAGAAAAAACAAGCACCTGACACCTTTTTGTAAACAGATTCGGATAGATGGAGTAATTTCGCTCTTTTGAGCTGAGAGGCAAATTTTGTATAAATAGATCACAAAAAGAAGAACAGGGGGCTGGACTTTTTTTTGGAAGTAACTGTAAGAGAGTTTTTGCATAAAAGGAGTTAATACAAGCAATTTGAAGATTCTCGATTCTGTCACGACTGTGTTGCAAATTTGTTTCGTCATGTTCTTTGTTTCTTTTCATTTTGCTCTACATAATTGATGTGTATCACTGTAATTTAGTACGACCACTACTATGGTGAAAGGTTTGCATCTTTTTCTGTAATCATCTCTTGTCTTTCCTCTGCACCAGCTATTAGCGGGTGTAAGATCAATTTATGCTTACAGAATTTTATGTGTATTTACACTGGGTCAATTATGTTTATGTCAACTGCTTCTTCTGTAAATACGTGAGTTTTCCACTAACAGGAACTCCGCGTCATCTACAGCTTAATGTTTTCTCCCATCTCATGTTATTTTATCGGAAACAACACAGTTACAGGAAAGAGCCTTCAATTCGCATCTTTATTTCGTTTTCCTTTTTATGAAAAGGTTTCTCTTTAGTTCGTCCTAATTGAAACAACAAATAAACTATCTCTTTCAAAACCATTTCTATATTGGAACTGTTACTCAATGACTGTTCCCACAGCAACTCAACCTAATATTCAACCCGGATTATCTAGTCAAAGACATATTGCTTTAAATCTCTTAGACACAATCCTTAAAACCGCGAACACCCGGGACGAACTGGAACAATCATGGGAAACCATTGAGCGTGACATAACTGCTCAAGAGCAGTTGGAAGATAGACGACGAGAATGTAGAAATCTTCTCTAGCTTCTCATATCGAAGGTTAGTATAATCCTGTATCAACCTTTTGTATACTTTCAGATTCCTTGACACTGTACTTTAAGCCTTAGTGCAGACTCAGGAACAACACCTCTCAAGAGAAACTTGTAAAGGTAAACTTGGATAAGAACTTGTTGAATCAACTAGGTTAGTATTATACATAATGGTGCCACCACTTTTCAATGGATATTTCAATTAGCAATCACTTCTTCAAAATAATGAGGTAATAACACAAGTGCACCCATTATCATATAGAGCTAAATGTGAAAAATATCTTCCTAAAGGGAGAGCAAGGATGATTCATTTAGGGTTGAGTGTAGAAATGTAGGAGGAAGATGCACATGAGCGTAAAAATAATTCAACACAAGACTTAAATGATCCTTGATAGAAAGAACATGAAGAGATTAGCCCATACCTCCAATTACCTAAAGTGAAAACAATGTTAAGCACATGACAAAGATCATATCACTTTGGCATCTGTACCACATAAGTAATGGAGTAGGTTTCTGCAGTACTGGAACAGATAATATTGGAACAAAGTGACATGATGGATGATTTTTCCTCATTCATGGCGACAACCACTTCACAAAGGAATTCAATGATAATATACGAGGAGATGTATACGAGGGCTTGCAAAAGTTCATGGTAGGGAGCGTGCAATAATTGAGAGTAACCATATGTTTACTGCATAATTAGTCTAATTCCTTTAGTAATATGAAAAATGTTGAATTTATATGTCCTAGTACTTAAATCGAGCAACAAAACTTGAATATATGATTAGATCTAACAACACCTTATTACTAGTACCGGATGTACATAGGGTTGTGCTTCAGTACTAGAATAGTGTAGAGTTGTGCTTCAGTACCGGAATAGCACATACCTCCTCCTTTGGTACCGAATGAGAGCAAATCTGCATTACTAGAATAAAATGGTACCAGAATGCTGGAAATGACTATCAAATCCCAACACTGAACATGTTGATTTGGCCTCACCGACAGAAGTTGAAAAATAATATGAAGGTTTCAACAACCACTCCCCCATGCCTAAGGTTTTGCATGGCCTCATGCAAACAATGTGAGATGCTAAAAATGGTTGCTCAGAGAGTTGTGAACACCTGCTAAAAACAAACCAATGGAACTAATTAAAACTAGATTTTTATTCATGCTTACAAACATAAAATTTAGGGAAAATGTCAAAAGTTGAATTATTAGCTATGAATAAAATGGTTTGGAATTAGCATTTAGTTTCAAATTCCATTAAAAAGATCATTGAATTGATCATCCTTTTGAAATAGTGGTCTTAAAATAGATAGGTAATGATAAAGCACGAATGCATCATTTTTAACAACTTAAGGAAAAAGAAGAATTTTGAAGAAATAGGTCATGAAGCACTCCCTTAAGTGTTATCTTCTGTTGACAAGGATGCCTTCTCCACTTTTGAAACCCTTCCAATATCATGTGTGCATTCAGAGGATGAAGAGATTCCCTTCTCATAATATTCCAAACAAAATCATCATAACTTTTAAAAAGAAATCTACTATAGGAACAAAATATCTTACACTAATTTCTTTATTAGCTTTTGACATTCCCATTTATGAAAACTATGAAAGATAGGTTGGATTGTACTTATGTGCAACATTTATTTATTTATTTACCTATCCTACTCTATTTGAACAAAAGAAAATGTCCTTCAAGTATAAGAATACTTTCAGTGAAGCCATGTGCGTAACAAGGTTAGAAATATATCCATACTCAGGTTTAAAAGATAAATTTTAATGCATACTAGAGTATGAAGGACCAACCGCTTTGATGATGAGATCAAGAAATAATGAAAAATAAAAGAGTGTATTAAGAACCAAATATCAATATAGCATAGAAAATCCTCAGAAAAAGTACTCAACGCCTTGAAAAAGAGAGAATTTCATATAATAAGCCTCTTTGAGGGGGAAACCTCCTTTTACCCCACTTAAATGTTCAAGTACAAGATGATTCAAAATTAAAATGTCTCCTTGGTATATATAGGAGACTAGGAGGTATAATTAAAACTAATGGCCTAAAGCCGACATCATTACTAATCTAATATGCCCCAATTAAGGGGTAATGAGCCAATATTAGGGATTAGCATGCCCCTCCCCTTGAGACAAGTGTTGTCTGCAACGCTTGAGTAACTCTGGATGCTTCTGTATAAAAGACTCATCTTCCCAAGTGGAATCTTCAACTAGTAGTTTCCTCCATTTAATGAGATACTCTGAAATGGATCTATTCCTCAGTTGGTGAATTCTTGTGTCAGTGATGGCTTCAGGCTCCAATATGATTTTTCCTTCCTCCTCAAGTTCTGGAAATATAGTTTGAATTGGGATCTTGTCTCCTATAACCTTCTTTAAGCATGAAACATGGAAAACTG
>ML778010.1:1655655-1667643 GCA_009831015.1 Picea engelmannii
CATGTTGAATGTTATCCTTTAAAGTTCCTATGAATACATCAATCAAGTGCTCATCTGGAATATCGATTACCTTTATATTCAATCTTTGGAAGTTCTCAATGTGCTCGGTAATAGAACCCTTTTGCTTGAGATTTATCAATTGGATAAAGAAGGTATTGCTCCTTGTATCCTCATAGTGTGCTATCATTTCTTCCGTGAAAATTGTCCAAGTGACAAGTGATTTGCGAGAACAAAGCCATCGATACCATACAAATTTATTAGGTTCTAAATATAAAGAAGCAAATCGTACCTTTTGTGTATGTGGCACATTATGGAGATCAAAGAATTGCTCCATCTGAAGTATCCATGTGATTGGGTCCTTGCCATCAAACTTCCTCATATCAATTTTAGGGACGTGGTTGGTCTTCAAACCAAAGTTGGAGTTTCTCCATTCTTGATTCACCTTCCTTGTGTCCTCATCATGAATTTCAAGGGATGCGTTTTCACTTTCAGGTGTCTTCTCTGTTAGGAAAATTTTCAATACTTCCATGATCTCCCCTTTTAAACCATCTATCTTAGTATCCAACTTAGCTTCCATTGAATCCATCTTAGTATCCAACTTAGCTTCCATTGAATCCATCTTAGTATCCAACTTAGCTTCCATTGAATCCATCTTATTTTGTAGTTCATTTATGTCCCTATGCGTTTCTTCACCTTCATCAAGAGTCCAAGTAGGATTTTCTGGAGGCTTACTTGGTGTAGAAGTTCCCTTTTTGGGTGGCGTGTTGGCCAAGTATCACTTTTGAACCTTGATTTTGAGGTGGTTCTGCTAGACAATATTTCTTCTGTTGTATCTCCCAAGTTTCGGCCCTTCTCGGTATGAAAATTTCTTTTATGTATTTCTATGATATTTCTTCTCTGCAATGCCACAGGTCTGATCAAAATTGGATGTGCCAAGTGGATTTTACGGTAACTTCCCCACAACTTGTCGATTTTTGGACTTTCCAGGAGATGACACTTGTATAGTGTGCCCCGCACAAAATAATTGATATAAAATTCTAAAACTCAAACCAAAAATACTACAGACTGTCCACGATCCAATGCAACCAGTCCCATGCAATTTGGATACTCTAGTAAGAAGTTATGATTGTTTTACCTGGAACACCTTCTTGAGACTAGTCAATAGGACTAGTTAGATACCCTATCTTACACAGGGTGTATCTACAAATTTAAGATGACCCAGAAGCTGAAATGTTTACCACAAATACCTTACTAATTTCTGTAAATATCCTTGGGAGCTCAGGGTCTGAAACATTAAAAAAAAAAATTTATAGTGAAAATTTCGCAATGACTCAGTTCAGGACAATTCCAGAACCCTATCTTGTATAGGTTGTATCTCTGAAAGTATAAGGCTTCAGGAGATGAATTTTTAACCCAACGTACCTTGATCCATATACTAAATATCCCCCAAGCAATTCCTTTTGAAACATTGTAGAAAAAATGTTATAGCAAAAATTCCAAGGTGTCTCAGATGTAGCAGCGGAACCCCAAGACCTTGTGCTCTGATACCATATGTTAAGAACCAAATATCAATATAGCATAGAAAATCCTCAGAAAAATTACTCAACGCCTTTGAAAAGAGTGAATTTCATATAATAAGCCTCTTCGAGGGGGCAACCTCCTTTTACCCCACTTAAATGTTCAAGTACAAGATGATTCAAAATGAAAATGTCTCCTTGGTATATATAGGAGACTAGGAGGTATAATTACAACTAATGGCCTAAATTCGACATCATTACTAATCTAATATGCCCTAATTAAGGGGTAATGAGCCAATATTAGGGCTTAACAAAGTGGTGTGACCTAATAACTAATTGAAACCATATTTCAATAGGATCACTATATTCTTGTTTCTCTTCTTTGTTTAGGTCACATTGAATGTCTTCCTTTACCATGCTATGAAAAATATCCTCTTCAAAATGATTGTTCTTTGGAGTACATACAAGATCTGTTGAGAGGCATGCTAAGGACTCCTCAATATCAGGTTCCACTGGTTTCTCTCCATTGAATTCTATCCATGATTCTTTATTCCGTTCAACAAATTGACAAGAGGAATTTGACGGGACTTCTAAATCTTCATGTGGAGAGACAACTAGATTCTTGACTGCTGTGAAGATATGCTCTTCCTGAGAGGCGGATATCCCAGCTGCTGCCAGAATGCGAGAAAGTTCTTGGAGGAACATTCTTGATCATCCTTGAATTACTCTAGCTAGTTGATGATCCCTGTCTCGCAACACAAATTAGTACTTGGGGGGTTCTTACAACACCCCAAACATGATTTATCATCAAAGATATGAATTTTAAAACTATTTGCAAAAACAGAACACACCAAGCTTGAACTCCTTGTGTTACTGGGACCTTGCTGTCATCAGGTTATCTGTTCACACAAGTTAGCTCATTATGAAAACACATTTTTTCATAAAGGAAGGAAAAACACACTTGCATTAAAAGAAGAGAGGACAACCTAACTTTGGAGAAACTCCACCAAAGTGGATGTGTGGGATCTTCCCGCACGTCTTACCATCTTCTCTCCACCCTTAGTTCATCCATAAAACCAATCCCAAACCATTAAATAAATATGATTCTAATACTACCTATTACCGTTTACAACTCCCCGACAACGACGCCAAAATGTTGGTGCAATTATTTGCATAATATATTACCAAACATAAATTATCAACCGAGATTCGTAATCAGTAGAGTTGGTGAACTATATGTGTCGATAACATATAGGTTCCTATGTCTGTTTAGTATAGCTTAGATAAGAAAACCAACAATAACAAAACACTCTATTTTCAAAGATAACACTCTTCACACAATTAAAAAGTTAGAAAGAAAAACTTGTAATCATGCACTCAAAAGATTTTGCACAGATAATTCCTTGCACATTTACAATCTCATGAAGTGAAAAAATGGACTTTGAATTAGTTATCTGTAGCTGCTACTCTTAACAACAACTAGCAATCAAATCTAGGCACACTTCAACAATACAACTCCAAACTTAGAAGGGAAAAATGATAACAAAACTTCTCAAGCAAACAGTGAATCAAAAGGTTCTTGCTTAGATAACAAGTATGTTCATTAGAGGCTCATGAAATGAAGAGATGAACTCAGATCTTGTTCCCTGTAGCAATTAAAACCACCAACACTCTGCATATGCTCAAAGGAAAACATCAATCAATGTTAGAGGAAATCACATGTGAAGGAAGACACTCCACTTTAGGCACATGTAAGGTGAGAGATGGAGGTCTTGATTATCCCTAGATTTGCAAGATAGAAATAACACTACAACATTAAATCTATCAAATGATTGTCTACACACACATACAAGGATAGCAAATATTCAATCAAGAATCTATGTTGCACTCATAAATCCATATTACACTCCAGAAATCTATATTGCACTCCAAAAATGCTCACTCACTCACTAACAATTGCCACACATCTTTATTGTATTTTGTCAAATGTTTAATGAAGAAAAACAAAAATAAAGTTAGATGTTTATGATCAAAACAAAAATGATTTCATCCATACACAAACTAGAATTATATATAAAGTAAATACAAAGAAGCTTACCTTGGTTGGGTCGTTGGGCCCTTGTCGTACCAACAAGATAGCTTTAAAATAAACTTACAGAATGAAAGGTCTGATAACACACATCAATTCCATGAACTGCAATTTATATCATTACTTGAGAAAAACAGAGGTACAATCCAGAGTCTTCAAGAATCAACCCTACAACATAACAATTCCTCTTTCTTCAAGAACCAATCTTACATAACAATAATTCCTCTCTACTCAGACCTATGAGGTCTTATTTATACATAAAATCCATAGAGGAATGGATGAAACCGAATCCCCAAACTAAGAAAACTATTTTTACAATTTTAGGATAAATCCCAAAAGTCTGTGTTTTTTAAAAATTTGGGCAGATTCGAGTTAGTCCCCCACCCATATCTCCCAAAAAAATTCCAATTTTGAAAAATGGCTTGTGTCTTACTCAATTTGTCATATTCGGGGAAAAACCCATGTATTAGAATTTCTATATTTGATACCATATGCATGGAAATTGAGGCCCAAGTTGGTAGTTTGAGTTTTTTTGATAATTTTGGCAGAATCATTCCCCCTGAGTTGGAGGTCCACACGTGCGAGATGGGTGAATTCTGACCCACATGTCCACATGAAAACATCACTCTGGCCAAAACCCATGAGCCCGATTTTCTTCTAGAAACATTAAAAAATTATGAATTATGTCTAGTACCGGATTAGCACAGGCTGGTACTGAAATAGGTGGAGCCTTGGTACGAGAATAGACTGGGTACTAGATCATGCTGATTAAGAGTCAAAGCGATTAGGATCATACAAAATCAACCATTTTAATTGAATTAACTCAAAAAAACTAAACAAATCATGCCTTAACCATAAGTTACCTCTTATGCACATGAACAAGGTCATCAAGTGTATTTATGGAGGCAACAGTCAAGTTATACTCATAACATAGGTACAATTGACTCAGACAGAGAATAATATAGGGTAATAGAGGTGTTAATACTGAGACTCAACACTCTTATCACCGTAAGGTTAATTTCATTTCTCTGAGAATTATGGCACCCCACAAAGCATGGAAGAAGCAAGATGCATCAATAGATGATTCCAACTCAAACACATATATTCTCTCTGACACCACTTCGTGAATTACATACACCATCAAGTCTTGGAAACAGGTCTACGATATCTTGGAACATGAAATTATTTTCTTTCTGGACGATTCAATGGAACAAGAAGATGAGTCATTCTCAGCCAAGATCAGGTTGGTAGCTCAGTTTGAGCTACATAGGATCGCTTCTCGACTAAAGATAATACCCTACAATGACATGATAAGTTGGGCTCTGTAGCACGTTGACATTCAAACCAGAAGCATTATCAATTACCAGAACACCTCCGTTGGATCCTTTCGTCCAAAGGACATACAAGTAATGTATAAACTATCTTCCGCACCCAAATACACATATACTGCAACATTTATTCTAGATTTTGAAAGGAAAGAATGCATTCAATATGGAAGAACTGGTAATGACATAATCAAGATTTGGTGGAGAAATCCAACCATTTTTAAATCCAACGCTCATGGTATATATTCCACAACATCCTTATGCTCATATTTTATACATTTACATGATGCTCTGCCAACTATTTGGAAGGAAAAACCCGACACATTTCACAGTTGAATGGGTGTCTATAATCAATGAAGTGGTCGAAGGCTATACTTTCAACAAGGAAAATATGTTATTGGATAACCTAGCTAAAGAGGTTTCCTAGTACAAATCATTGAAATGAAGAGGCCAACATGCTATTTTTTACATGTCCTCCTGCATCATGGATTCCATTTGCTTCATGAATCCATTTCCCTTGATGAACTGGAGCTGGACCCCCACTAGTTTCAAGCCTATACATTTCTAACCACTCCAAACTATGGGAAGAAAATGCTAAATATTTCTTTTATGAGATCTGTCACAATGTAGTGGTACCAATTCATGTATCTATCTATGGTCACCCTTCGCCCAGGATTTCAGAGCACATTATGGGGAACTTAGGTACAATTGTAGACTGGTACATTAAACAAAAATTCTCTTACATCAAATTGTTCATCTGCTTTGTTTCTCTCCATGCCCTTAAAAAATTATTGCTTAATAGGCTGGTCTTCAAATAAGTGGCATACCAAAGAGTCGTAGGAGGAATCACAAAAGACTTGAAAGTGGCTCAGAAAAAGGTATTGCTGTCTTTTCCCATGCAGGTTGGCATGTTTACATTGTTATATTTTGGTCATTCAAAAGTCAAGGTTGCAGCCTTAGAAGATGTCAAATTAGTTGACATTGAATTCAAAAAACATGATCCTCACAGAATAGTAGAGAATCATTTGGCCCAATTCAACGTGAAAATATATATACACGAAGACTCCCCTTATGCCAATGTTTTCCAAGAAGATAGATCCTATGAGAAGTTGGAAACAAATTTTAGTATCTGCCTCCTAACCAACATGATGCTTTCCTGACCTTTCAAAACCACTGAAGGAACAACTTGCCTAATATTTTACAAGGAGAGTCAAAGTCCATTCCATCTTCACATGAAACTAGATCCAAAGAACCCCAACAAAGTAGCTCCACTGATGACAAAACTGAACCAGTATTGAACAATAGAGATGCATTATTTAAACATTTAAAAGAAACAATGTCAGGCCTAAATGATCAATAGTTATTATCTTCCCTTGAATCCTTCATGGAAGATTATCATGCTTCTCCCCTTTCATCACCAGTTACTACAACTGTTACTCCCAGTCATACTAGTGCAGAGAGATGCCCCAATCTAGTTTATTTTTCAATAAGAAAAGAAAATCTATCGTCAGAAAAGAATCTCACCAGAAGGGAGGGGTGACCACCAAACAACACATAATAGTATATGATGGACATGAAAAAAATGACCCTGAGTTTTCCAAAGAGGTTGCGGATTCATTAGGAGCATTTTCCACTGCCAACCAATGGTCAGTGGGAAATATTTCAAAGAAACTACAAGAAAAGTCTCTCTTGGTTGAATAGTTGCAGAATGAAATGCAGATCACAAGACAAGTTATCACGAGCATAATGAATTATGACATACAGAAATTAAGGTTGGCTTATAAACATCAGATGAAGCAGCTACAGGAAAAATTGGAGATGACTATCAAGAATAGTAATCCGATAATTTCATTACGTATACTATTGTTGCTTTCACTTTGGTTGGTTTGTGTTCCCTTGCAGATCCAATATCATAGGAGCACCATAGTGGAGCGAGGACAAAAAAGATATAAGGAAGCGATATTTAAATGGTATGTCGCTCATCTCTTATTTGGTAGTAGATTCAATAATTAGAGCTTAGGGAAAGCGTCATGTATTGTTTTGTTTTTTTCTAGATCTAGGTGGATCTAGGGAGATTAGTTTATGTCCGCATTTACCGATTAATCCAATAACAAGGATCTATATCAAAAAATGGATACTATTCAGAAATACTATAAGGCAATAAATAATTCTTTGAAAATTATTTATGAGAAAGAAAATGATGCCTGTATGGCTAGATCCAAATTCCAGGAATTCATTTTATCTAGGAAAAAATCCAATATTTCTGGTCTCGCCCCTTTCTTACAATCTAAACAGGTGAAAGATGAAATGGCGTTGAAAGTTTGGGAGACAAACCTACAACAAAGAAAGAAACTTGCTAGGGAGGAAAATGAGGCTTGTCTCAATACCATGTCTTCTGTAGAGACATCATTGGTTGAATTCAAAGGTAATGATATCTCTAAGATGCTCGAGAAAATTGACATAGAAAGAAATAAAGAAAGCTCCATAAAGATTAAGGAAAGTATACAATCTATCACCCAACAAATGAATCAGATTGATTTGCTCAAGATCAACAAGTTGTTGCTAAAACATAGTTTACAACCCCAAATTACATCCCAAACAATAATGAAGATCCAAGAGAAGCTACCACTAGTACAAAAGAAGGTATTTTCCTTCGAATTGAACGAGAACATTTAACCTTCAATATTTTTCATAACATTGATGGAAATTTGTAGCCAGTTCAATGAACAGTCGAAAGAAAGTGCATCCAAGACCAAATAAAAGAGCTTATGAATGAAATCAAAACTATTTGCATATTTGAAGTGCTCTCACATGAATCCTGGAGATGGAAGATAGTTTTTTTTATTATGAAATCAAACCTATTTGCATATCTAAAGTGTTGTGACATGAAGTGGATATCTTCCCCACATTTTTACTGTGGGATAAATAGATTTTGGTCACAAATAGGAAAAAAATGACATTAGAGAGAGTTTGTAAAAGGGAAAGACAAAGAAACTATCCAACTGTACTCAATTTCACAATATTGTTTATGAAAAATGTTTTATTAGTACATGCCAAGGGGATTATAGTGATGAGTTTTCCCATTGTCTACATATTAGTTAACATGTTGACTACAAATTTATGGTGTTTTCTAATGTTTAACATTGTTTGATTGAATTTTTGTAATTTAAAAAAAAGTTTAAATCATTTTTGTGACTACATATTAGTTAACATGTTGTGTAGAAATTTATGGTGTTTTCCAATGTTTAATATATATATATATATATATATTAAATTAAATCATTTTTCCTGTACAACTATTAATATATGAATTGAACCTCGTTCTACAAGAATTTAACAGGCTCTTTAATCCATAATTAAAGATGCATGATTAGTTTTTTTCTTTGTGCCCAATACTTCCATTTAAATAAAATATAGTCTACTGCGACATCTATAGCTTTTGATCCTTGCATTTTAGATCAAGTATAATTTGTTATAGGGTGTCATATTCCAACATAAATTTTGTTGACCATGTTTCGATGAGTGGTAGCAATCTCTTTACCTTAGAAAATCTCGATACCTTCAAATCTTGGCAAGATGGAATTCTAAATTGTTCCAATCTTTATATAAAACTCTGATGAGCCTTTGGTTCAACAAATCCAACATTTATGGAATGGAACTCAAATGTGGAACCCCAAAATCTAGGATGTCGAGCTAGCAGAAACCTCCAGATACATACCTTTTTCGAAAAGCTCTGTTCTGGATGTGGAAAATATTGAAATACAAAATATGGATGTTAGGATCCATTGGACATGGAAATAATCCAAATGACCTTTTATTTAGAATCTTGGATCCAGATGATCTAGAGATCCGAATATCCAAATGTTTCAACAACTCCGCTTAATCATTAAGATAGGGTCTGGGTGCCATGTCACATGATCTACTTCACAATGGCATGCCTTTATATAACTTAACCTTCATTCTTTGGTTGAGTTGTAATGTTGTATGGGTTGTGGGGTCTACGATCCAACTAATGGATGTTGGTTGTCTTTATCACACAAGAACAAATATGGCTTGGAAATTATATCTCCTGGACATTATAATAACAACTATGGCTTACAAGGATTTTCACTCTCTTTCTTTTAAATTTCAGGTGACATGATAATAAAACCAACACATGTGTGACTTTATAAATGACATAATTTTGTGGCCACTAGCCCTCTAACAAAGACAACAAATGAGTGGACATATACAACATGACAACTTAGTTTATTATTTGGCAGGGACTACGCTGCCATGCAACATTTGTTTTATTTTTATTTGAACTCTAAGAGACACTGACCTTGCGTCAATTGACCGACAATTATGTTAATTTTTTCAATGTTGTGTCAACTTTGCTGAATGTTGGGTCAACTTTGTCGAATACTGAGTTAACTTTGTCGGAGTTTGTCGATCATTGAAATGACTCATCAATTAATATGCTCAAACCTGTGGTGCTCTTATTCCCCAAGGTCTCCCAACTGCAACATGGATGTATAGATACCAAAATTGTTAACAAATAATTGATGTTCAAACTCACAAGCGTATAAGTTTTCACCTCAAAAACACATCAATATATAAAATCTCAATAAAAATGATCAATATATATTATCATTGCAACAAACGTCCAAGATAAAGTATAAGAAGTCTCCCTTCTTTGAAGACCATCTCACCTAAAAACACATCAATATATAAAATCTTAATAAAAATGATCAAGATCTATTGTCAATGCAACAATCGTCCAAAATAAGGTATAAAAAGTCCCCCTTTTGAAGACCTTCCTTTTCTATATAAAATCTTAATAAAAATGATCAAGATCTATTGTCAATGCAACAATCATCCAAAATAAGGTATAAGAAGTCCCCCTTTTGAAGACCTTCCTTTTATAACCATTGAGGTTTTTGACACATATCTCACTCATGCAAATTGAGTATTTTAAATTTTATATTAATCTTATTATTCATCATTACAAGTGTCATCTAGTAAACATGAAAATATCAATTTTTAAATTAAATTAATTTCTTTTCGTTACCCAACTTCCCTTTGTTTCCTAAAATTTATCCCTCGTGTTTTCTAGATTTCTTCCCATATCTCTATTTTTGTTTCATGATTATATTTTTTGTATTAGTTATTTAATATTTTCTCCATAAATCTAGCCTACTTTTTTGGGGCCTTATAGTTTCGAATTGAACTAAGATTCTCATTGACTATTTTTTCCTATTCAGCTAAAATAAAAACATCCACAACTTTGAAACTCAAACTTACTTTTATTTTATTTCGACTTTATCCAAAAGTTATTAACAAAATCTTATTTTAGTCTCTTAATTTATTTTTTTCTCTTTTTAAAGTAGATAGTAAATAATTAATGTAATTGGAAAAACTATGGAAACACTACTAACTCTTTTGGTTTTTCTTATTGAGAGATTGATGAATAATGATGAATAAAACTTTCACCTTATTGCGCACTTATAAGTGACCAAATAACAAAATCCAAAAGTTTTATTTCACTTTCACCTTTATTTTATTTCGACTTTATCCAAAAGTTATTAACAAAATCTTATTTTAGTCTCTTAATTTATTTTTTTCTCTTTTTAAAGTAGATAGTAAATAATTAATGTAATTGGAAAAACTATGGAAACACCACTAACTCTTTTGGTTTTTCTTATTGAGAGATTGATGAATAATGATGAATAAAACTTTCACCTTATTGCGCACTTATAAGTGACCAAATACATGTCTTACCCTCCTCACACTTTTCAACTCTAACCACGGTAGGACTGCTAGTAAGTGGAAACATAAACGTTGCTCCACATCTCCTTTAACACCTGGAATAGCTCTAGATAACCATGTTACCCTGGAATAGCTCTAGAAAACCATGTTACCCATGTATGGGTCAAATCAACAAAGATAATCCCCCTTCCAACATTCACTAAACCTTTTCCTTAGCATTTTATCATTCAAGTCAACTATTCAAAACATAGTTATATGGATTAGTATTACTTATTGACTCAATCACACTATCATGGATGATGCCTATTTCAAGTTATCCTTATAGTTCCTTATCCCACTTAGAAAGCTACTAATAATATCCACAATCAATATATAAAATCATGTCTCATATAAAATTATCAATAAAACGAATTATTATTATTCATTTATAAGATCATTGCCTAAAAATATTTATCTTAACATCTGATACCATTATTTGAACAATTTTTACAATTTAAATCTAATCAATCCAAATTAAAATTGTTTCTCATTGTTATAATAAAAGCCAATAACCGAGTCATTTGCCAGCAAACACACTAATTTATAATAGTAATCATGTAAAATGACGCACTATAATGAACATGTGAATTGTTCGTGAAAACATAATTAGAGACAACCATATGAAGATTTGTTTTTCTTGTCAATCGCCATTTCATTCATCTTCATCTCTCTACATAGGAAAGATAAATCATTAAATATCAGTTGGTTTCATGTAACCAAAAAGTAAATATTTTTTTATATAACATTTTACCATGAACAAATCTCTATGCTAATAGAGATATTTTTGTTTCAGAAAAATACGTCAACATACATTCTAGAAAATTTTCTATAACACAATATAAAGGGATAAAAACAAATATCCAACCCTGGATAATTAGATATATATTATTTTATTTAATAAATTACTTAAGAAATAAAATGATACCTTAATATTGGTATTCTTCTTCAATGTCTAGATTTTCATATATTTTTTCTATCCCATGATCCATTTCTTCTGAAAAAGCTTCTTCATTCTCGTCAATGTCATCGTTGTAACCAGTTTTCGAAGTCTTTCCATCATCTTCTGAAATTGAAAATCATATTAAACTTTAAAGCCACAATTTCAAACAAACAATTAAAGAAAAAGTCAAATCATATGTTCTTTATTCCATCTTTATTATTTATTACTTACCTTTTTTCAAATCCAAATTTCCAAATGATTCTCCTTCATCTGAAATTGAAAATCACGGCATACTTTATAATAAAAATTTAAAATCAAAAAGTCACAAAG
>ML778010.1:1668694-1710709 GCA_009831015.1 Picea engelmannii
AATAATAATAATAATAATAATAATAATAATAATAATAATAATAATAATAATAATAATAATAATAATAATAATAATAATAATAATAATATGTTTTAACAATTTTTATATTATATAATAATAAATAATAATTAATAATTAATAATTAGTTAAATATATATTATATAATAAAAAATAAGAAATAAAAAATTCTATCATCATCATAATAATAAATATTTGTAAGTAAGTGAATTACATTTTAAAAGAGATTATTGTTAATTCAATATAAACTTTAAAAATTGATGCTAAATAATTATAAAGAATTAATAAATATACTTATTAAAAAAAATTGCATTTCTTTATTAAAAACAATTAATCAAAAATCAAAAGAAGAGTGATCCGAAAAAAAAGGAAAAACATTTTCAAAATGGTTTTATATAAACTTAAAAAATGATATATGTTATTAGGAAGTGTAACATTCTTTGCTCCTCCAATAAGGTAAGTTGTACTATGTTAAGATATGGATCTTCAAAATAGTGAAATAGATGGTACATGGCCTTTTACTTCATTAATAATTTAAATAAATTAAAAAATAAATGATTTAAAAGATTTTGTTTTATATCTAATGATATGATTTTGATGTCTAAAAAAATTATTTTAAAATATATAATATAACAGACAAAGTGATTAAAGCTTCTTTGCACACCCATTATAAGTAGAGTGGAAAAATATTAAAAAACGATTAGCTACACATTTGAAACAAATTTTTTATAGGAGAATTTCTAATTATAATGTTAGTGGAACTATTGGGGAACTATTAGTGCGGGAGAAAGTCTTCTCATGTTCCATTATTAATATTTGAATCTAGATAATTTAAATTCAATTTTATAAATATAATGACTGAATATTGAATACTATTTTAATGAATTTCTAAAAAAAAATATAATTTTAATATTATGAAAACACTATTATGGTTATGGAGAAAATCTCCCGCACATGGTTGCGGTTTTACTTGTCCCCGTCCCTCGCCTGCGGTTAAACTTCACTCCTTTCTGCTCTTGGACTGACCCTTCCCCTCTCCCCTTCCCCGACGGTCTCTCCCCTTCCCACTCCCCTTCCCTGGCGGTCTCTCCCTCTCCTTCCCGACCATGGAAGCCTTCCCGATCACCGCGCAATTTACCGACAGCATAGAGACAGTTATGGTAGATGTCATGGAAACATATTTTTTGGTAGGTGCAGGACCACTTGAATAGTTGGAGAACCCTGATGACTTCCTCTCTGCTCCTCCCCTGGTCAAACCCTCCTCCCCCCCTCTTCCCACTCTTCCTGATGGACTATAGTTCAGAGATTTCACAGAACAATGGTTGTCTAAGTCTTCAAACTCCATTATAGGAGGAATCACTCCTCTGGATCCTAAACTCCTTCACCCTCCCTCCAACAAAGTCCTGGTTCCCTCTGAGTCTGGATCTCCTATGGCTCCTTTCTCCTCATTTAAGGGTTTTATCATTGCTCGAATGGATCTGGATGAATATAGTGGATTTGAACAACCCTTCTCCACTAGAGAGCACATAAAAAAGAACTTAACTACCCTGGAAGGGGCTGTTAGAGGCAGAGAAACAGGTCCTAGGTTGAATTGGAAAAATCTAAAGAATAAAGGAAAAGTTGGGAACCTAGCTCTTGGTGGAGACGTGGAGTTCAACTAGGTCACCCATATGGCAAGACAAACAATTGTTGGGAGAGTGAATGGCAGGGTCTTCGCGGTGAAAACCATCCGAGATTGGATTCAATATGCTTGGCAAGACGAACTTAGATACTCACCGGAACTGGTGGAATTAAACAGGAATTGGTACGCCTTCATCTTCCAAAGCAGTGAACACTCCAAATGGGTACTAAGTAAAGCATGGAGTATCAACAACTCTCCGATGCTTCTCAAACCATGGAATCCTCTGTTTGATGCAAGTACAGAACGCCTCGACAAAATTCTAGTATGGGTAAGACTACCAGCACTTCCCTTCCATCTATGGTCCTTTGAGTACTTCAAAAAAATTGGGAATTTCTTAGGATATTTCTTGGATGCGGATATGTCTTATGAAGAAACAAAACAAAGGAAGGTTGCAAGAATTTGAGTCAATTTGAATGTTAGGGAAGGTTTGGGGGAAGAGATGGACCTCACTTGGGGCGATTACACGTATTCTCAAAAAATGGAATATGAAAACATATCGTTCAGATGCCGAAGATGTCATCAGTATGGAAATCTAGTTAAAAACTACAAACTCTCTCTAAGAACCAGAGGAATGGTGTATGGGATGTTAATATTATGGTAGCTGCGGGAGGTATTTACCTCCACATGTAAACCTGACGAGAATAGAAGACTCTGGAAAGCAAGAGAAAACCCTAATGAATTGGCTAATAACCCTAGAAGTCTTGTCAGCTCAAGAAGATAATTTATATTAGGTTATTAGTCTCCAAGAGAAGAAGTCAGCCAGAAATAATAATAATATACTGAACAGACATGTACGCAGAAGGAGAAGTCAGCCCCAACAAATCTAGCATAACCACTATAAATACAGGGCGCTAGTTCTCATTTGACACATCTCAGAATTGCAGAGCAACAACTGGTGCGCACTGCAGTTCCCAGTTTGGTGTGCACGTGTGGAGGAGAGCTGCAACAACTAGTTTTTAGTATTGGCTTGGACCATCTCTTGGTTAGGGTTTCGACTATCTGATCAACTATTGTTGGTGCGCTATCCTTGGAGGAAGATGTGCTACACCTTGTTTGTCTATCTAGCCTAGGGTTTTCTTCCGGAGTAATTCTTAGTCAAGGTTAAGGTGCTCGGAGGGAGGCTTCGGCCTATGGTTGGGTGAAGAGGGTATCATTAATGGTAAAATGAGAACAATCTTCTATATTCTAACAGTTTATGGGCCCACGACCTCCTTCATTTAGTCTAAACGCTAGAATGAAACATAGCCGCTAGGATATTGAGCTCATTGAGGAACTAGCGCTAAGGTTACTAGCAGAAGCAGTTTCCAAGACATTGTCGCTAGGGTTACTAGCAGGAGCAGTTGCAGAAACCCTAAACCTCTTGTTGAGGCACCTTAAGTGAATGGATTGACCTAATCTCTGGATAGATCAGTGCGCTCTAGCCTAGTGCATTCCCTAATACTCTCAGCAAGCCAAGACGTGAAGTTTGAGTTTGTGTTCAAATCTAGGGTTTGACCAAGCCAAAGCAACCATGAATTATTCTATGAAGTCAGAGAACAAGTTAGATGGAGCCTCTAACTTTAGAGCGTGGAAGACAAGGATTGACTGCATCCTTGCCAAGAATAAAGTGTTGTATATCGTGAAAGAAAATATTGTGAAACCAGAGTTTGAAGAAGGAAAAGAGAAGGAACCACATAACGTTGCAGCTATGGAGAAGTTCACAGATGTTGACATCAATGCCATGAGTATCATAGTGGATTCTATAAAATACCACTTGATACCCTACATATCCCATCTTGACTCATCGAAGAAGATGTACGATGCCCTAACAAATCTCTTCTCAGTCAAAAACATTGGACAAGCAATGAGTCTGAAGAATGAGCTCCATGACATGAAGATGAATAATGATGACAACACAACATCATATTTTGTGAGGATCTCCCAGTTAAGAGATCAACTACAAGCTATTGGAGAGACCATTTAGGAAAAGGAATTGGTGAACATAGTACTCAATGGTCTTCCCAAGATCTGGGATGCATTTGTTGCAAGCATGAACACAAGGAAGGAGTATCCGACATTTGAAGAACTTTGGACTTGTTGTGCTCAAGAAGAATCAAGGATCAATGCAAAAGAGAAACCCCAAAAGAAGTACAATGATCAAGCCTTCACAACAAGATTCAAGAACTTCAGGAACAAAAAGAAGTTTGGTTCAAAGAGGAATCCAAATCAAGAGAAATACATTTCAGAAGTACAATGCTTCAACTGTCAAAAGTATGGTCACTACAAGAATCATTGTCTTGAGCTAAAGAAAAGGAAGGAGAAACATGAAGCATCAATTGCCGAAGAAAAGGAATCTACAAAAAAGACTAAGCAGGATGGAAGAGACTTCTTCTTCTATAAGGTAACAACACTCTTCTTATTTCTTGTACATATCTTGTTTGCATCGTCCCTGTATATATATCTTGTATATCTATCTCTTGGAAGATAATGTATTCCAAGAAATCTATATTTTTATATAGTTCTTGCATATCACGATCTATTTCTATTCCAACTTCATGTAAAATTGAGAATCATGTCAAACTGTAGAACCAAAATTTCAAACAAAAAAATAAATTCATATGTTATTTTTTCAAAATTAAAAAATTTAAACTAAAAAAATTAGTGAATCAAGAGTAAAATAGTATATTTTTTCTTCCATCAATATTATTTATTATTTATCACTTACCTGTTTGGGAATCTAGATTTCCATATAGTTCTTCTATATCAGGGTCCACTTCTATTCCAGCGTCATCTAAAATTGAGAATCATATCAAACTTTAGAACCAAAAATTATAAAAAAAAAATCATCAAATCAAAAGTAAACTAATATATTATTTACTCCCTCTATCTAAAACATTAAATATCTCTTATATTACAAACTTGTAATAATAGTAATTATTTATCACTTACCTTTTTGGGAATTTAGATTTCCATATAATTCTTCTATATCAGGGTCCACTTCTATTCGAGCTTCATCTAAAATTGAGAATCATATCAAACTTTAGAACCAAAAATTATAAGAAAAAAATCACTAAATCAAAAGTAAACTAATATATTATTTACTCCATCTATCTAAAACATTGAATATCTCTTATATTACAAACTTATAATAATAGTAAATTCTATCTAAAACATTGAATATCTCTTATATTACAAACTTATAATAATAGTAAAGAAGGTATATCATTTTAATCACATTTTAGTTATTTTTTTTCAAATTTAAAAAATAAAAAGAAAGATAATTGAATAAAATAAAAATTATATAATTATAGAAAACTAAAAATATGTCAAATCAATAAGTGAGATTTACTCTCAATGTAATGTTATTGATATATCTTATCTTAAAACTTTTTCTACTTCATAAATACAATTGAAATTAAAAATAAGATTAAAACTTTGGAAACAATACTTATAAATAAAACATCACTCATTTTTAATTGAAGAATAAAGTCACCAATTATTTGTGTCATCTAACTAAAATGTTTAACATCTTTGTTTTTTTTTCTATAAAAAAAAAATGTTGAACATTTATGTTTTTTTTGTATGTATAATTAAAAAAAATAAAATAATATATATTATTTCAATTCTATGTACAATAAAGAAAACAATAATAAAAATAATAATATGTATTGGTTCAATCACTTGTTTTAACAATTTTTCATCCAACTTAAATATATATTATATAATAAAAAATAAAAAATAATAAAAATAATAATATATATTAGTTTAATCACTTGTTTTAACAATTTTTCATTCAACTTAAATATATATTATATTAGAAATATCTATAATAATAAATATTTGTAAGTAAGTGAATTATATTTTAAAATGTTTTAACAATTTTTCATCCAACTTAAATATATATTATATAATAAAAAATAAGAAATAGAAAGATTCATAATAATAATAAATATTTATAAGTAAGTGAATTACATTTTAAAAGGGATTATTAGTAATTTAATATAAACTTTTAAAAATTGATGTTAAATAATTACAAAGAATTAGTAAATATACTTATAAAAAAAAGTTGCATTTTTTCATTAAAAACAATTAATCAAAAATAAAGAAAAACATTTTCAAAATGGTTTTATATAGACTTAAGAAATAATATATGTTATTAGGAAGTGTAACATTCTTTGCTCCTTCAATAAGGTAAGTTGTACTATGTTAAGATCCGGGTCTTCAAAATAGTGAAATAGATGGTACATGGTCACATTTTTTTTACCCATATTAATAGTTCCTATGAATCATAATAAAGATAAGACATACAAATCATAATAAGGCAAGTTCAAGTTTCACTTTATTATTAAGTTTGTAGGTTATTTGACATGTTAAATTTGAAAATAGGGTCACGTGCAAATAGAGAACCATTAAATGGTATAATAGAGTCTTTTATTTCATTAATAATTTAAATAAATTAAAAAATAAATGATTCAAAAGATTTTGTTTTATATTTACTGATATGATTTTGGTGTCTAAAAAATTATTTTAAAATATATAATATAACGGATAAAGTGATTAAGGTTTCTTTGCACACCCATTATAAGTAGAGTGGAAAAATATTAAAAAACGATTAACCATACATTTGAAACAAATTTTTTATAGGAGAATTTATAATTATAATGTTAGGGGAATTAGTGGGGAACTATTAATGTGGGAGAAACTCTTTGCATGTTCCATTATTAATATTTGAATCTAGATAATTTAAATTTAATTTTATAAATATAATGACTATGAATATTGAATACTATTTTAATGAATTTCTAAAAATATATATAATTTTAATATTATGAAAACACTATTATGGTTATGGAGTGAATCTCCCGCATGTTGTAGTTTTACTTGTCCCCCTTCCTCGCCTGCGGTTAAACTCTGCTCCTTTCTTCTCTCGAACTGACCCTTTCCCTCTCCCCTTCCTCGACGGTCTCTCCCCTTCCCACTCCCCTTCCATGGTGGTCTCTCCCTCTCCTTCCCGATCATGGAAGCCTTCCCGGTCACTGCGTAATTTACCGACAGCATGGAGATAGTTATGGCAGATGTCATGGAAGTAGATTTTTTGGTAGGTGGAGGACCACTCAAACAGCTGACGAACCCCAATGACTTCCTCTCTGCTCCTCCCCAGGTCGAACCCTCCCCCCCCCCTCTTCCCACTCTTCCCGATGGACTATAGTTCAAAGATTTCATAGAACCGTGGCTGTCTAAGTCTTCAAACACTCCTGCAAACTTTTTACCCCTGCTAAGTCCACCTCAAGCTACTAATTTAGAGTGGGTAAAATCCATTACAAGAGGAATCACTCCTCCAGATCCTAAACTCCTTCGCCCTCCCTCCAACAAAGTCCTGGTTCCCCCAGTTCCCTCTGAGTCTGGATCTCCTGCGGCTCCTTTCCCCTCATTTAAGGGTTTTATTGCTGCTTGGATGGATCCAGATGAATATAGTGGATTTGAAAAACCCTTCTCCACCAGAGAGCACATAAAAAAGCACTTAACTACCCTGGAAGGGGCTATCAGAGGCAGAGAAACAGGTCCTAGGTTGAAGTGGAAAAATCTAAAGAACAAAAGAAAAGTTGGGAACCTAGCTCTTGGTGAAGACGTGGAGTTCAACGAGGTCACCCATATGGCAAGCCAAACAATTGTTGGGAGAGTGAATGGCATGGTCTTCGTGGTGAAAACCATCCAATATTGGATTCAATATGCTTGGTAGGCCGAACTTGGATACTTGTCAAAACTGGTGGAATTAAACAAGAATTGGTACGCCTTCATATTCCAAAGCAACGAGCACTCAAAATGGGTACTAAGTAAAGCATGGAGTATCAACAACTCTCTGATGCTTCTCAAACCCTGGAATCCTCTATTTGATGCAAGTACAGAACACCTCGACAAAATTCTGGTATGGGTAAGACTACCAACACTTCCCTTCCATCTATGGTCCTTTGAGTACTTCAAAAAATTGGGAATTTCTTAGGATATTTATTGGATGTGGATATGTCTTATGAAGAAACAAAACAAAGGAAGGTTTCAATATTTATAGTCAATTTGAATGTTAGGGAAGGTTTGGGGAAAGTGATGGACCTCACCTGGGGAGATTACACGTATTCTCAAAAAATGGACTATGAAAACATATCGTTCAGATGCCTAAGATGTCATTAGTATGGACATCTAGTTAAAAACTACAAACTCTCTCTAAGAACCAGAGGAACGGTGTATGGGAGGCATAAATATTCACAGAAAAACCTTGGCTCTTCGGTCCTCGAACCCTCCCCACAAAAGGAGCAGGGATGTCAAACAAAATACCTCACAGAAGCTTTGCCAGAAGAATTGGACCAACCCTGTTCAGAGCTGGCTACCACATGCCCGACCCAACAAGCTCTAGTACAGACAGAAGATTCGGCCTTCCTGATCATGTGTACCTCCTCTAACCCTACCCCCTCTATTATTGTTTTAATAAATAATTTGTCTATTAATAGTCCTGAGTGGCTTCTCTCACTGAGCCTCCCCTCGTTCCCTCCCTTGGTTACTTTCAACCCCCCTTTCCACTTCCCTCCTCACCCCCTCGTTGCCCTGCCCTTTCCCCGGCCTCCTCTACTTCCCTCCTACCCCCGGTTCTATCTGCTTCATCCCCTACCCCTGCCTCAGATGATTCCACCACTTCATCGATTGATACCTCCTCAAGAAGATACTTCTTAAGATCACAAAACAAATAACACTTAGGAGGTTTATCCTTGGACCCGACCTCAGTAGAGAAATCTGGCAGAGGCAGGAAATCACTCCTCTCAAAAGCACAAAAGAGAGCCAGAATTGATTTATTATTAGGGAAACAAGTTTCTATTGAAAGGGCACTTAGAGAAAGGTGAACCCTGGGAAAGGGGCCTTGATGAAGTGCTTCTCCTTCAATTGTAGGGGTTTGGTTGGTCCCCTAAAAAAATAATCCCTAAAAAGGATGATTCTCATAGAACATCCGGATGTACTTCTCCTTCAAGAAACTTTGGGGGAAGGGGTGGAAGTTGATAACAAACTCTCTTTGATTTTACCGGATTGGAGCTTCATTACTTCGGACTCGATCAGGAGATCTGGAGGATTATCTATCGGATGGAATTGTTGTACCATGAAAGTTCTCAACTCTTGGGGTTTTGAATCCAGACTTGGGATCACAGTCATCTCAAGAAGATCCCCTTAATATTGTGAACATCTATGGCCTGTGTCACAACAAAGGTTCTTATTGGGACATTGTTGTCAACAAGTCCTTCCTAAAAGAAAATCATTTAATTTTGGGAGGAGACTTAAACTTCTCTCTAGGCATTAAAGAAGTTTGGGGAAGCCATGCGAGATCTGACCCCCTCTCAACCCATTTTACACAAAAAATGGAAGAACTCAATCTTCTGGATATTGAGCTGGTTAATTTCAAACCAACCTGGAGGAATAATAGAGTGGCAGAAGACAACATTGCAAAATGACTGGACTGGTTCTTGATAAAGGAAACTTTAATAGAAAAATCATTTCAATTGAAACAATGGATAGGACATGGAGGAATCTCAGATCATTATCCATTTTTATTGAGATAAGAACTGGGATGGATAAGCCACCCAGTCCTTTGAAATTCAACAGAACCTGGCTCAGTGATGAAACTTTTTAAAAGTTGGTTAAGGAAAATTAGCGAATTTATGACCCATAGAGAAATAAGGCAACAGGTCTACACTTTGTAAAAAATCTACACATTATCAAAGAGAAGACGAAGACCTGGGCACATTAAAAACTACTAAAAGAGGATTTGGATCTAAAGGAACTGGAATCACAACTAAACCTTATCTCAGAATAATAGGGTGGAGGTTTTGATACAACTCATGCCAAATTAAATCTTTTCAAATTGGAAGAAAGAAGAAACAAACTACTAAAGGAAAAAGAAGAAACTTGGAGATTAAAAAGTAGAGCCACTTGGCTGAAGAGTGGAGACGAGAACACAAAGTTTTTCCAAGCATATGCAAAAGGAAAAAAATGCACAAACTCAATTTGGCAGTTAAAGGATCAAGATGGAAAAAAGGAACATACTTTTGAAGGAATGGCGAAAATTGGGAAAAATTTCTTCCAGGATCTCTATAAAGCAGAAAACAAGGCCACTATAGAAGAAGTGATTCGAATAGTAGAGTACTTTCCAGGATTTACTAGTGAGGAAGACAATAGAATGCTTATGGAAAAGGTAACATTAGAAGAACTCAAGGATGTAATGAAAAGATTTCAAAAGGACAAAAGCCCAGGACTAGATGGATGGACAATTGAGTTCTTTCTGGGCTTCTTTGATACTATTGGACAAAATATACTAAGCCTAGTTGAAGAGACAAGGCTTACTGGAAAAATGCCGTTGAGTTTAAACTCAACCTTCATTGCCCTTATTCCAAAGAACGACAAACCAGACACCCTGGATTATTTTAGACCGATCTCTCTGTGCAACTGCATCTACAAGATCATCTCCAAAGTCATAGCCAGAAGACTTAAGAAGGTACTATCTGATAAAATATCTTTGGAACAATTTGGATTCCTAGAGGGAAGGCAGATTCACAAAGAAATAGGAGTGGCACAGGAATCCCTACATAGCATAAAGACCAGGAAGCTAAAGAGTGTGGTTCTTAAAATGGATCTTTCCAAACCCTATGATAGGGTAAGTTGGCTCTTTATCCGATTGATTTTAACGCATCTAGGATTTACAGTTCCTTTTATCAAATGGATTATGTGTTGTCTTTAAACTATAACCTTCTTAGTCCTCATAAACGAGTTCACTACGGATTTATTTAGATCTGAAAGAGGTTTAAGACAAGGCTGTCCACTTTCCCCTCTACTGTTTCTTCTTGTCTCTGAAGTACTTAGCAGGGCTTTAGCAACATAAAAACAATCTGGGTCTTTCCCAAGAATCAATATCTCTAATACTCTTCACATAACTCACCTTCTCTTTGTAGATGACATTCTTTTCTTTTCTGCAGGAACTAGAGGGGAAGTAGACATTCTCAATAATACTCTAAAACTCTTCTCTAAAGCTACAGGTGTGATTATAAACGAAGGAAAATATACCCTCACCACCTCTTGTCTATTAGAATTGGAAAAAAGGCAATACAGACTTCTCTTTCCTTTTGAAGAGAAAACGATTGATGAAGGACTCAAGTATCTAGGATTCACATTGAAACCAAATGATTACAGGAAGGAGGATTGGTCTTGGCTCCTGAAGAAATTAGAAAAAAGATTAAGTTCTTGGAGTCACAAATGGCTCTCCAGAGCTGGTAGATTGGTGCTAGTAAAATCAGTATTGGAAGCCATCCCAGTATTTTGGATGTCACTATCTTGGATCCCAAAAGGAACTTTGGAGGCAGCTAGAAAAATATCTTTCATATTTCTGTGGAGTGGAAATAAAGATACAAATGTGAATCCTTGGGTAAGATGGAAAAGGATTGCAGTCCCAAAATCTTTAGGTGGTTGGGGCTTAAAAAATATACATGTTTTCTCCAAAGCCTTAGCTTCCAAAGGGGGATGACGCCTTCTTTCTACAAAAATCCTCTGGACAAAGGTTGTCACTAAAAAGTACATTGAACTGGACTCCTTGGAGTCTTGGATCAGAAGAACTCAGAAATCCTTCAAAGGTGCTTCAATGATCTGGAAGGCAGTGATAAAATATTTCCCTGTGATAGAAGGTGGTCTTGCCTGGAAAGTAGGAAATGGACTTCGAGTAAGGCTAGGGGCTGACCCTTGGAAAGGAAGTGAAGGAAAACACTTACTCTCAGATCACCTACTAGCTACTTTAAAACATAACGGACCGAACTCCTTAAACTCGATTGCGGACCAGCCCTCCACTACTCTCTGGGCTCAAGGGTGGAAAACTGCCACTACCCTCAATTTAAATACTAAAGATTCAACAGAATATGAGAATTTTCAAAATGCCCTTTTTCTCTCACAAATTAGGATAAGATAACAAGAAGATGAATTGGTCTGGGACAGAAATGAGGCTGGTATCTTCACTCCAAAGGAAGGATACGTACAACTAATGCAAGATTTATCTGAAGCTGAACCAGTCTGCTGGTGGAAAAAGATTTGGAAGATGAATGGTCCAACCAAGGAAAAACTCTTCTAGTGGTGTGTGCTTTCAAACAAATCTCCAACCTGGGATATACTACAAAAAATAAATTTTGCCTGACCAAGTAGATGCTCACTTTGCAAGACTGAGGGAGAATCGACATTACATCTCTTCCTTGAATGTAATTACATAAAAGAGGTCTGGTTAGAAGTTTCAAGCACTCTGAATTTCCCTTTCCAGTGGGAAGGACACACATTGGAACAAGCCTGGAAGAATTGGTGGGAAAACTCCACTTACAAAACATATAGATTACTCCCTTTACTGATCACTTGGGGAGTTTGGATAGAAAGAAATGAAGCCATATTCAAAGAGGCATCTACAACTCCCAGGAAAACCTCACTAAACAGTCCGTCTATTTTATCCTCCTTTCTGCCAAAAGAAAGAACAAAGAACAGAGTATTAAAAGAAGTATACATAGAAAAATCCACTCCTTGGGGTTTTTTTAATGGAGGCTCCCAACATTACACCTGTGGAGGAGGAGTATTACTTTACTTATCAAACACACACTACTTCACTTTATCTGCTGGATTGGGAAATGGAAGAAACAATTATGCTGAATTAATGAGCCTTAAACTTCTCATGGTTTTTGCACTCGAAAAGGGTTGCAAAAAGTTAACAGTTTTTGGAGACTAAAAAAATGCAATAAACTGGATAATTGGGACTCAATGAT
Source organism: Picea engelmannii (assembly GCA_009831015.1). NCBI lineage: Eukaryota > Viridiplantae > Streptophyta > Pinopsida > Pinales > Pinaceae > Picea > Picea engelmannii. Next base: position 1,681,193 of record ML778010.1, read on the forward strand.
GCAATAATATCAGACTTGCCAATATTGTGGAAGACATAAAATCACTGCAGAAAATTTTTGACTTCTTTTCCTGTCAACATGTCTATAGGGAAAAAAATAAAAAAGCGGACAAAGCTTCGAAAAAGGGCGCATACATGGAGATGGGCCACTGGAAGATCACAGAATACATAAATGAACAATTACATGAACAACAGAGAATATTTTTGTAAATGAATGTAACTGTTAAAAGTTTTTACAAGATTTTGGAAACAAAAGATAAGGACACTATAAAGACTGTACTCAGTACACTGTCGCATTACAGATTTATGGGAATGACTATGTAAAATCCCATAGGATGAAGAAGAAAAAAACTACTCGATAAAAAGTATGCAGACATACTATATCACAAGAATACACTAGAGATGTATCTACAAAATGTAATTTTGATTATTATAATGAAAATTATGTTTTTTTCAGAGGAAAAAAACATGAAAACACTATTAAAAAACAGCTTGTGAAAGAAAGAAAAGAATAAAGCCTCATATTTATATTGTATAACTTAAATGAATATAGCATAACAAAGATTTTGAATAAATTCATAAAATACTTTCCCATTTGTAGATATAATGAGTATGTTTTTAAATTAATGCATAAGTTAATCATGAACATGTTTTTTAATTAATACATGAGTTATTAGTGTAAATTTTGTTTGTTTCATGCTTTTACTTTGTATATTAAATTTTATAATATAATTTTTTTTTTTATTAATTTAAAATTATTTTCAAAACTCAAAAATAGATATAATTTTGTATTTATCAATTTATTTTATGAAAAATTCTTAAAAAATAAAACTAATTTATAATTTTTATCATTTAATTTTATAATATATATATATATATATATATATATATATATATATATTTTTTATTTTAGTAAATTTATATTTTTTAATGATCCACTCATGGGAATCATTTTTCAATTATATGAAGCTATACCACGGCCAATAGTGGCCATACTATTGTCGGGGGCAGGGGGCATATATTTCTCAAGAGGAATTTTGAGATAAGAGGTGAGGTACTTATCATAATTTTTTATAAGGAATATGGAAGAGAGAGACTCATTTTATGTAATGCCACAATAAAGTTGGCCTATGAAGCACAACCTCGTCCTCCAGTGATTGCTGCCTTATTAAGTTTGATTTCAGTGTGGCTATCTACTCTACAAAGCTTTAATATCTTGACTATAGGGCTATGAAGCACAACCTCGTCCTCCAATAATTGATGCCTTATTAAGTCTGATTTATGTGTGGCTATCTACTATATAAAGCTTTAATATCTTGATTGTAGGGATTTTGCAACATGGTTTGGTTGGTGATGGAATAGATAATGAGTACATGTTAAAAAAAGAGAGGGTACAATAGAATTGGCCTATGGAGCACAATCAAGGGAAACCTAGGGGTCGGCTAGGCTTTAAGAAAAAAATCTTATTAAAATTATTTGTTGATTAAGTTATTTAGGGTTTTTTATATTTTTAAGTTAAAGCTATTCTAATATTTCATAATTTTAATTCATTGTTTTAATTTTAATTACTTATGTTTATAAGTTTAGGTCTTTAAGTTAATTAATGGAGGAAGGTTAGTGTTTGTTATAGCAAAAATATTTTATATAAGTTGTTAATTAAGGTTTTATTATTTAAGTTAAGCTATTCTAAACTGTATTAATTTTAATTTTATTGTTTTTATTATAAGTAATTATGTTTATAAGTTTAAGTTTATTAATATTATTAATGAAGAATGGTTGTTTATTTAATAAGTGTTTATATACAATGGTAATAAGAGGGTTCTCCCTGTAGGAGGGAGAAGACTACGATGACAACTTGTTCTAGTAACTAGATATACTTCTACCTAAGCCATTATATCTCCTGCAGTATCCATGGGTTGGAGTTTGCATCAGATAAATGTAAAGATTGTTCTTCTCAACAGAGTAATTGAAGAATAAACATATGTAGAACAACCTCAAGGTTTTGAGGTATACTATAAAGAGACCCTTGTATGCAGATGGAAGAAGACCTTGTATGGATTCAAGCAAACTTGGTGTAGAGTCTCTCATGTACAACATAAGTGTGGTGAAACATTTCTATGATAGAGGAAGTATATTGAAATCGTTCTTCAGAAGTCCAGGATCATGGATTTCAAATCCATGGAAAATTCCCATGATGATAGATATGAAGAATCTGTGAGACTCTGATCCAGTAGACTCGTCTCTGTATCGAAAATTGATTGGCTCGTTAATGTATTTGGAGAATACTCAACCAGATATTTTCCTTATGGGGCATTTTAGTTATGATATACATCTGCATGGATTGGGTAGGGAGTGGAAATGACAAAAGAAGTGCTACTTGGATATGTTTCAATTTCATCTTTTCCATGATGTCATGAGCTAGAAGGAAACAAAAGTATATTGCACTCAACACTACAAGAAGTAGAGTATATTTTAGCTTGTGATGCTTGTACAAAAGCAATGTGGCTCTGTAAGTTGGTTTCTGGATTATCTGATCAGGTGTTGAATTCAACCATGATATATTGTGATGATTAGAGCTATGTGAAGCTTTCAGATAGCTCAGTGTTCCATGACAGGTCGAAGCACATTGAGATCAAGAATTATATTCTCCGTGATAATGTCCATAGAGGAGAAATGGTTCTCCAGTATATCTCCACAGATGAGCAGATGGAATATATTTTGGTAAAGCCTATGTCCAAGATGAAAAGTTTTCGTACTTATGGGACAAGTTGGGGCTTGTGGAGACGACTTCTATGTTGAAAAAAGGAAGTGATTACTCCTAGGTTGGAGGGAGAAATGATATGATAAATGGTCCAGGTTGGGCAATTCCTTTCCAGTCCAGAAAGTGGTTCAAGATTTTTGACGGACAATCATTTTCCTATTCGGAAAATGGTCGAGATCGGACAATCATTTTCGTAATGAAAATGGTCCAATAGATTATGGATTTACCATAGACATTGATTCCCCTTGTTTCCAGTGTGGGGGAATGGTCTAGGACAATCATTCTTATTGGAAGTCACTCTCAGTAGTGGTCAAGTAGAATGGTTTGCCTCGTCGGGCAGTCATTCTTTCAAAGTTCACAGTTGTGAGCAGTTTCGAAGAATGGTGCATTTTGGAGGTTGGTGTAGGATAGTCATTTCCATAGGAAATGGTCCAGACAGTCATTCCCTAGGTCAGACTCATTCTCTCCAGGTTGCACTATTATTAATGCCGGAGGAATGAACCAATTAGGTGAATGGTTTAGGTTCAACAATTAGGGACACAAATTCCCTAGGGAAGACTCATTCTTTCCAGGTTGCACTATGATTAGTGCCAGAGGAATGGCCTAGTTAGGTGAATGGTACAGGCTCATAAATTATGGATAGTTATTCTTCTATGCTTGGGAAGAATAGTCTAGATAGCCCATTGTTGATGTTTTACTTTTTGAGGGAAAATACTCTTCCATATCTCAGAGAAGTGAGTGGAAGAATGGCCCAGATGACTCAGTTTGTATCATGATGTTGTTTATGTAGGTTGATATCAGATGATATGATTGTTGGGGAGATTGTATGTCTCTGGACAATAATTGTATGCTACTTTGGTGGATGTGATCCACTGGTAGTGATTGTGTGTCACTGGTTAGTAGCGGTGCACTACTAGGAGTGGTTGTGTACCACTGGATAGTAGTTGTATACTATTATGGATACATGCAATTGTGCTCTATTGGATGGCATTATAAAAAAAGTATTCTACTATCTGAGTGCCATGGAGACTACCACTATTTTTGGATTTTATTTCTAGCTAGATGTATAGTTAGTGTGTTGGTGGACAAACATTCTCTAGGAGGAGAATGGTTCAAAAAGAACATATTGTTGGTGGAAATGAATTCTCTCTGTGGATAATGGTCCATGTTGATAGTTTGTTGACATGTCATGGACTCGTATTTTCCTAAGGAACATATTGTGGCTCGATTAGGAAAATGGTTCAAGATAGATATTTTCTAAGTCATATAGGTAGAGACAGATCTCTATGGTACATATGACCCGATTATAAAATATTACTAGACTGACATTCCTGCAGGAATGGTCTTTGTATCCCATGGCGTAACTTTCAACATATGTTGGGATAGTCAGTCTTATAGGACGTATGTCTGGATTAGAAGAATGGTCATTGTATCATTCTATGGAGTGAGTGACTTATTCAACATTGTGCCCAATTAATCAGATGGAGTATGGCTTCGAAATGTGATGTAGTTGATGCTATCAGATGATACTAATAGTGATGATGTTGCTCATGAGTTGATCTACGTGATCATGAGATAGCCTGTGTGGCTATGATGATGCTACCAGGTGAATGGTATATTTGTGCTCAATACCATTTCTTTTAATACCTCCATATCTAGGAGTGAGTGTCGATATTATGGTAGATATGGGAGGTATTAACCTCTATGTGTAACCTTTGACGAGAATATAATATTCTGGGAAGAAAGAGAAACCCTAAAACATTGGATAATAACCCTAGAAGACAAGTCAACTCAAGAGAATATTTAATATTGAGTTATTGGCCTACAGAAAGAGAAGTCGACCCAGTTAAGTGAGATAGAGAAATACAAATAGAGGGCGTTAGAGCTCATTTGACACGCACTCACTCACAACTGCATAATATTAGTGGTGTGAAAGTTTGGAGAGGGAGTGTAGTTGCAACTACTACAACTGGGATTTTGGATTTTGGTTGGACTTGGTCTCTTGGTTATCGTTTGGAATTTTTTATTTGTTTCTGGTTAATCTTGCTTGGTGCACTACCCTTGGAGAAAGGTGTGAGAGTCTTGGTTAGCTATTGGTTTGCTATGAGATTTTTTTTTTTTTTCAAGGTTAAGGTGCTCGGGGGTGGCCTTTGTGCCTATGGTTGGATGACAATATTGCTATATTGTCTATGTTAAAATGAGCACATATATTTCATTCTAACAATACCAAGATTTATAAGTGGGTGGCCTATATTATAAAAAGATAAATTTTAGTTTTGTGAGCCTAATTCTATTAAAGTGACAATCAAGAAGGTTAAGTACTTATGTGAAAAAACAAAAGGCGTAGAAGATGTTTAGGAATCTCAAAGAGATAAGGAAAATGAAAAGTAAGATTAGAGAGAGAATGGATCTCGAACTTCTTTCTTCAACAACACTCTTAACACATATTAGGAGAACTTGCTAGCTTAGAATGGATCTAAGATTGAAAAATCCTTATGGAAAAGGGTAATTTAACCGATAAAATGTTGGGGACATGAAGGAGATATTTTGTATAGATATTTTCGTTAAAGGAAGGTAGAATGAGGAAAATGCACAACATATATGAGGAAACTACAATGGGATATGTGGAAAGGAACATCCCAATAATATATACTTCTATTGAAAATTGATATGTATACCATAAGTAAAGCATTAATATTGAAGGTAATGTTTCCAATAAGCCTATATAAATTTTAATTGATTTAGGAGGAAGTCATAGTTAGATTTCCCTTTATTTAATTGAAATATATCATTTGGAAAGAGGTAAGAATAAGAATTCATCATTTTTTCAATTGGATATTGGCATTGAAAGGAAATTTAATGATATTTTCAAAGGATACACATTTGTAACACACCCTAGACACACTTTTGGGAATATGTCACAAAAATTCAATCTCATACTAAATTTTTAAAATTTCCTTATGTCACGAATATTCAAAATATGTCCTATACTAATTTTTTAAATTTTTCTTTACATTTGTTTCTCTCATACCATTAATTACTATTATGTATGATAGGGCTTTGATACCCATGTTTATTAATATTCCTTTAATATGAAACACTTATGTAGTCCTAGAATCATCTGATTAAATACATAACTTAAACATAACACATAACATAATTCAAAATTATAAACACACAAAACAATAGCAATTGAGCACATAATTACAGACAATGAATAACATATAAGCACATAATAGAACACTTGTATTTATATAAAAGAAACAAATAGTTGCATACCTCAAACATTCCATCCGTCCATGGACACTACTATTTTAGCACTTTCAATAAAATGCATCGCCAAGTTGGGGCTATGACTCCAGTAGGGAAAAGGTGACCTAAGCCAACTAAACTCTCACTAGCTAGAAAAACAAAGGCTAGGGAAAGGTACTAAACTCTAATAGAAATTCAAACCTACAACATCACATTCCCCATCATCTAGCACAACCAAAGGAAGTGTATTCCCTTATTGACACCATAGTCAATTAGTTTGTCCCACTTCCCTTTTAGGGATCCATCATAGGCTAGATATGAATTCTTACATCTTTGTGGATTTAGGAACTCCAACTACTATAAGGGAGTCTCTAGTCAGCCTCTTGGATTTGCACAAAGGGAAACCTATCCTAGACAATTCTCCCTTTAGGTATCTATCCTTCCCCCAAAGAAACCCAATGATATTTTTTCACCCAAATCCGCCTAAGGTTCATAAGGTTAATTATTAATGTAATAGGGATTAAGTGTATCCCTATATAATTCCCAATATCCTCAGACCAAGAATGGGAAAATTACAATGATGAAAATGATGAAATTCCTACCCTTTTTCCACTCGATCCAATGTTTATATATGAATGTTCTCTTTTCGATAAGTGCGAACCAAGGAACTACTTTCCCCACCACTTAGGAACTCATTGCATCACTTGGAAGGTTAGGCTAAAAACATGAAGAGGACATGGGCCATGACTTAGGATTAATTTAATATTTGACTTATCCCACTTGTCTTAAGCCCCTTTCCTAATACCTTACCCCCCCCTTTCCCTATCGTGGAGTCCTAGTCCCCCATACTCTCTTGTCTAACTTTGTATGCAAGCATGATGTATTTTATTAATATATCACAGCGTGATTACAATTCAAATTACTAGGTAAACTGTCCTTTCAATAATGAGGTTATCCAACCTAATATCACACATGCACTTTGACCCAAAACATATATCTACATAGGAAATCCATCCCAAAAACCATATTGGCCCTATTATCCCCCATTCCTTGGGAAAACTAAGGAGATGATGTCTTGAGGTCCTCAAGTTGCAGACATGGAGTAACAAGTGGTAGATGAGAAGGAAGGGGAACCTATGATACCACACATCACCACCTAATTGATGGGATAATCATCACCACACCTAGCTTGTCCCACAGAGGAAAATAGGTCTTTCTTCATGAGGTAAGAATTCTGGTGTCGTGGTAAGTGTCATTTTAATATTTGAAGCATTTGAAAATGTTACGAAGGATCCTTTCTTTATTTTGAATTTTTTTTCTTGAAAATTATTCCCTTTTCCTCATTTCTCCTTGGTGATTGACATGTCATCCTAGAAAGTGGGTCAACATCAGGGATAGGGATGCTACTTCTCAGGGTTCTCCTTAAAGAGTCATCGTACTACTCCCATCCATACTTATCATTTTCCACACTCATTTCCCTTCATCTCCTCATCTTTTAGGTTTTTTGGCTTATTGACCTAGGGAATCTACCTCATTTCATGGGAATAAGGGGCCACTAGGCTCAGAGGTGTCCTAGAAAAAACATCATGCAATAAAATATCACACTAGGATCCCAAGAGAAGTGAAAGTCCTCTCAAAAAAACGAGGGACCTATAAAATAAATAACTAATTGATTAAGGATGATTTCCAAAGTAGAGCGTATGTGGGCTATGCATTTATTTTTAGTGATACTTATTATATTCAACTTGGAAAATCATGAAAACAAGGGTATACCATAAGTAGGCTATGCATTTGATTTGTGTTCCCGTTACTATCTTCAAGTTGGAAACACATGTAATATGAATGGCTAATAAAGGGTTTGGAAAAATATGTTTAAAAAAAAGAGAGGATAGTGATGTGGCTAGCCCTCAACAAAGGCACCCATAAATGAGACAATATGAGCCATTGTATGTCAAGAAACCCCATGTCCAAAAGTTACACTCCCATCCACCTTATAATCTTTTTCATGACTTAGAGAGGGTCTTCTTGGGAAACACTCCTTGACTTGGGGAATGATCCACCCAATAGGACACCATGATAACCCTCCCATATTTAAATTTGGAAAGTTGTATAAGGTCTTTGAGAATTTTTTTATTTTAAAAAGGGGGTATTTGATGCACATGTTTGTCTTTGTAGGTCCTTGACAGGTGAAATATTGATCATGAAGGCACAAGGTCACTTGGACCTTCATTGGGGCATGAATCTTGTAGATTGAATGATGCGACCCCTCTCCTTGGACACATGGGAAGATGAATGTTTCATTTGGAGTCACTTGGACACTATGCAATGACCATGTTTCAGCTCATTTTACCCCAACAATGGTCTTGGAAGGCCTAAAACATCACACACTATTCCCTAGATGTCGCATGGGTTTAGGGTTTTGATGGGTTTTTTCATGGTTGATGATTGTTTGACTTGGTTTGATGGAGAGAGAGACACTTGGTGCATTATAGAGCACTTGGTGGAATAATTTATAGCCTTTGGAGGGCCAACAATTTTCATCCTAGGACAAAACATCTCTCCTAGAGGCCCTATGTCACCCTTCAGGGCATGAACTCACCCGAAAAAATTAATTTTCTTTCTGTAATTTTGAATTTTAATTTGTAAAATAACAAATAGGGAGGTCAGCCTCTCTAATTTGATGTTGAATTTTCTAAAAGTGGACATAAGTGTTTAGGGTGACCTCATATAAATATAGGTTACCCCTTTCTCATTTTACATAACTCACTTGAGAATTACATACTTGTTAGCTGAAATTTTATCCCTACTTGGCAAAATTGGATCTTTCTCTCTCTTGAACTATTTGGATTCTATTACTTTTGTTTTTGTGAAGGAAGCTAAGTCCCTATCTATTGGATTCTTTGTTCTTTCTATTGTGGTGAAATATTCTTGGTAAAGAAGAGTTTATCTTTCTATTTCTTGGACTAGCTATGGAATTCATGTTTTTGTGTTTTTTCTTTGGTTTCAAGTTGAATTTTGTAAACTATTGGAGGATTATAAAGGCATACAACCTCCACCAAGATCTATCATTTTTTCATTGAAAAATATTTTCTTGCAAAGGTTTCTAGGAGGAGTAAAAGGGCTTTAATCCTCCTAGATTTACCTTGCTAGTTTTTTTTTTATCTATGGAGTAAAAAGGCTTACACCCCTAGGTAAGTAACAAAAATAGATCTTACACAAAAGACCCCATTAGCCCATTGATTTGTTACTAGTCTAATTTGCATTGGAGATATAAAATCATTGCATTGGCATATGTGAATTGATGAGATATTGCAATTGTCCAAGTTGGAACTGATTCTATATGCTACAAGCTTTCCTATTCCCCAAGGGAATCTAGTTTAGCCAAGTACTTCTCTTTTTTGTTACAAATAAAGCTACATCCATTAAAGTTTCTGAAAAATCAAATTTTCATCATTTTTTTCTAACTATTCTACCGTTGAAATTCACTTGTAAACATTCGTTATTGTTCTACTTGTTATTGGCTAATTATTGGGTGGTTTACTTGCTGATTTTTGTCAATAAATATTACTGCAGTAGAAATTGTTTGCTACATCCACTTGGATGACATAATAACTTTCCGATAAAAATCAATAAACAACCCTTAATACCACAAAAGTTTTACATTAAACATTGGAAGTTGGACTAGTCATTGCTAGCATTATTTTTGATATCTTGTACTATATTTTGGATGGTTAAATTTGTGGCTATTAACATTTTTTTATTGATGATCTATATATTTCCATGTTGCAACAATTTGGGACAAAAATTCTTCTTTATTGATTCTATTTGTTTTAAGTCTTACATATCTATCATTTATCTTGTTTTGGGGTAGGGATAACATTGTTTTGCAGGTACAAAACACTTGGAAACCATCCTCCCTCTACAATAATCATTCTCAAGCCTCAATCCTTCTCCAATCATGACCTATAGGGTTGTCCATTGATCATTCTCTCACTTTCCATGTCAATCCCCCTAAGTTCATCAAGATTCCCCGCTTGTGGTGATTTTATCATCACTAAAGTGAGGGGAGTGTCTATCTAAGGTGACAGTGGATAAGCAATTGTGTACTTGTCCCACCTTTGTGACTTGGGTTGGGATTTTCCCAATATATAGATCACGTGATAAAAATTTTGCGTCCTTTCCAGGGAGGATTTTGAATCCTCTTTCGAGCTCTAACGACACTTTGAAAAGATTTGATCCCAAATCCTTTCCCCATAACTTTCCTAGTGACTCCATTTGAGGGAATTTCCCTTTCCATTATTTGATGAACTTTATATAATCTTATCTAGTGACTCCATTGAGAGAAGATACCCTCTCCATTTTTTATGAGCCTTGAGCTCATCTGCAATGAGGTACAAAGTCTACATTTGTGATTGAGTTTATTTACACATAATGAAGGATGGTTTTCTAGGTATGGAGTGGAATGTATATTGCCCTCAATCTCAAGGCTATTCTATGATTCCCAAACAAGTTCCCCAAGAGTATCTCAAAAATATATTGAATTACAATGATGATCCTTCTTGTGTTGTCTCACATGTCCTATTAGTTGTGAAATATACATACATACTTGAAAGAATACATGAATAACTTTTGGTTTTATCATTTTTACACTCATTGGGAATAAAGCAGTGGGGACATATAAGAATCTCTTGTACAAAAAAGAGTATCACTTCTCTCAAGACCTTTGTCGAAGAAGTTTTGAAACATTGTAGTCGAGGATTTCATAGATTTGAAGACACTTATCATAAACTTCTGACAGCTCTACAAGAGGAGGGAATTTTAGGTCTTATTGAAACTAATACAAATATTGATGATAATGGGGTTTCCATGGAATAAAAATGCAACAAAAACCTCAAAGAATGCTTGGCGGAAGAATTATTTGAACAATAGGTCTAGGAGGAGGATGAAAACTCCAAGGAAGTGCATGATATTGACAAGACATCACCCACCAAAGAGAAATCCCACAATGATGAGATGAAAAAGAGTTACCTTTTTGGTTCTTTCATGAATAGTCATATGAAGCACTCCACATTGAGGATTAATCACCTTGTGATGAAGAGGAACTAGAGGGGCATGTCCATCAAGAAATATTGCATGAATAAAAAGAATAATTCCAATGAAGTGCAATATTCTTAGAATATAGATGAGACATCGGTATCCATTTTCCCTCTTGATGAAGACGAAGTTGTCTAGGATTTCTTTCCTCGTGCACTTGAAGATGAAGAAATAATTGGTCCCAACAATGTAGATGATTTCATGAAGGATTTATCCAACATAATTGATTAACACATTGATGATTTAATATGTGTTGGGAGATGTAGATGGGATGTGGGTTGATTCATATTTGATGGAGATCCCATTTACGACCTTGAGGGTAGTTTTCAAACGAAGAAGGTTGAGTTGCCATCTATGGAGGACTAGTATTCATGTGTATATCATTCAAATGCTTGGTATCCTGATGACAATATGGTTACAGATTTATTCCATTCATTTGAGGATGACTTGTTGCAATATACTCATGACGACTTTCATTCATCCCTTGGGAGTTGTGATGCTATGAATATTTCCAACCACCCTCATTATCAAACTATGATGGACACTAGGTCATGGTTGTTAGAATGTAATGGATGTGCTCATTTTACCATCAACAATATCACTATTGTCACCCAACCATAGGCCGAAGCCACCCTTTGAGCACCTTAAACTTGACATAGAATCACTCCGGAAAAAAACCCTAGGCTAGATAGCCAAAAAAAGGGTAGCACACCTTTCCCCAAGGATAGCGCATCAAACAAGAGCTGATCAGATAGTCCAAACCCTAACCAAGAGATAGTCCAAGCCAAAGCGTAATATTCTAGCTGCAACAGCTGCAATGACAACTCTCCGCCAAACCTCTGCACAAACTGGGAAACTGCAATATGCATAAGTGTTGCTTTGCAGTTCTAAGAATGCCTTCCAAAATAAATACTAGCCTCCTGTATTTATACTATTTTTGGCTAACTGCTTGGGCCGACTTCTCATTCTGGGTAACTGTCTGTTTAGTATATATTATTTCTTCTGGCCAACTTCTTCTCTTGGAGGCTAATAACCTAATACAATTTATCCTCTTGAGCTGACATGTCTTCTAGGGTTATTAGCCAGCTCATTAGGGTTTCTTCTTCCTTCCTGAAATATTCTATTCTTGTCAGGTTTACACGTGGAGGTAAATAACTCCCGCAACTACCATAATATCAACACTCCCCCCTAGCTAGGGAGGTATTATAGGTAATGGTATTGAGCACAAACATACCATTCACCCGGTAGCATCAACATAGTTGTATAGACTATCTCATGACTAGATCATGAGCACCATCATCACCATCGGTGTCATCAGCTGCATCATCTCTCGAAACCATACTCCATTTGAGTAATTAGACATGATGTTGGATAAGTCACTCACACCATAGAGTGACACAAGAGCCATTCCTCTAATATATACATATGTCCTAGAAGAATAAATGTCCTGAACCATTTTCCATCTGGGAAATCTCTATCCATTGATCATCCATCTAGCTGATAATCATTTTCAACACTATTTATAGTCTTCAAGGAAATCAGAACAATATCATTCAATAGAACACAACTATGTCCATCCATAGTAGTACACAACTACAATCCAGTGGTACACTACCACACCAAGTAGCACATAGGTACTTGATCATTGATGTATAGTCACAAATAGTGGAACACATCCACCACAGTAGTATACATCTACTGTCTAGAGATATACAGTCTTCATAAAAATCATCTGATAAAAACTTGCAAAGAAACACTGTTATGATATAAACTGAATCATCTGGGCCATTCTTCCACTCACATCTGTTAAATTTGGAAGAGCATCTGCCCTCAAAAGGTAAAACATCAATGATGATCTATCTGGACTATTATTCTCAAGCAAGGAAGAATAATTGTCCTGATTTCTGAGCCTGGACCATTCCCCACCCTGGGCGATTCCTCCAACACTAGACAAAGTGTAACCTGGAGAGAATGAGTCTTCCCTAAGGAATGTATGTCCCTGATTTCTGAACCTGGACCATTTTTCTGGCACTAAACAAAGTGAAACCTGGAGAGAATGAATCTTCCCTAAGGAATGACTGTCTAGACCATTTCCTAAGGAAATGAATGTCCTACACCAACCTTCAAAATGGACCATTCCCCATGTTAACCACAATGGGAAATCGTTGTCTGGCGAGGCGGGCTAGTCTTCTCGAGTAACCCTCAAGAAGAGAGTCTACCCTAGACCATTCCCCATGTTAACCACAATGGAAAATCGTTGTCTGGTGAGGCGGGCCAGTCTTCTTGAGTAACCCTCAAGAAGAGAGTCTTCCCTAGATCATTCCCCATGTTAACCACAATGGGAAATTGTTGTCTATGGTACATCAGAAATCCATCGAACCATTTTCATTACGAAAATGACCGTTCAATCTGGACCATTTTCCAAACTGGAAAATTCCTTTCCGTCAAAAATCTCAAACCACTTTCCGAATTGGAAAGAAACTACTCATCCTCGATCATTTTTGAACTGAAAAATGACTTTTCATCAATCGATAACACATAAGTGTTGCCTCCTAACCTGGGAGTCATCTCTTCCTTTTTCAATAAGGAAGTTGTCTCCACAAGCTCCAACTTGAGTACACAAACTCTTTCATCTTGGACAAAAGATTTACCAAATTGTCTTCTTATCTTCTCATCTATGGAGATATGTATTGGAGAACCACTTTCTCCTTTCTGGACTTCATCATGGATAATGTAATGCTTGATATCAAATGTACTTCAGTTTGGAACGCTAGTTTTCTCTGAAGGCTTCATATAGCTCTGATCAATAAAGTATGTCATTGTTGGATTCCTCTTTGGTTCCTGCTAGCTCAAGACATCATGGAAAGGGTCAAACTGGAACATATCCACATGGAACTTCTTCTGTAATTATGAGATATTTTTCATGGATTGGTAATCCTTCATCTTGATCTTCTGAGTAATCATTTTGATACAATATCTCTATTTATAGAAAATATTCACCATGCTTTTGCTATGCATTGAAGGTTCTCCACCAAGTTGTCTTCTTCCATCTATATACAAGGGTCTTTTTCTGGTATACCTCAAATCCTTAAGGTTGCTATTCATATTCTCTTTGTTCAATTTCTCTGGGGAACAGTCTTTGCATTCATCTGATGTAGAACTCCAACCCATGGATATCGCGGATGATATAATGACTCATGTAGAGGTATGTCTAGCTTACTGGAACGAGTAATCATCATAGTCTTCTCCCTCCATCTGGGAGAACCTCTAGTTCTAGATCTCGCAATGCTTTCATTCATAAGTCTTCCATACACTGTTCTTCATCACAAATTTCAGTTCCTCTTCTTGATTGCTTTTTGGTGAGTTCATATCAAGCTGGTAATATTGTGATTCTTGATACAATGACTGGTTGTTTTGGCTTCTCTTTCTTTCTTATAATCTTCATGTTCTTCCTCATGTTTTTGTTTATCTCTTGGGTCCATGGAGTTTCTTATAGATTTCGTGCCCTAAAGATTTCACTTCTTCTTTTCATCATGGGATCACAGATGTGGATGGACAACCAAGGATACTTTAAGGATTCTCTTCAAAGAAGACTTATTCTAAGGTTGAATTGAACACATACTACCTTTCATGGCTTCTACCATGGATATATACTTCATCATCTTCAATGGATCATAGGATTAGCTCCCTCCTAATCCTTTCTTCATGTATGAGTGCATGTTTTTATTTTGGAAATATATAATCATCTCCCTCCATCTAACAGAGTCCACACTTCCATCTGCATCGTTATTGTTTTCTGCAAAGTGTCATAAGTCTTTCTCCAATTTCCTCTTGATTGTTGACTTCTTTCTGTCTTTGCTTCTTCTAAGTTTCTTCAAGATTGATTTTGATTTCGGCTTATCTTGTAATAGCTTCCACATGATTTATTTGATGTATTTCATCCTTTCATGTGTATTATCTGACTTGTATAATGATATAAACCCTTATCTTGTTGTTCTTCCATAGGTATAATTCTTCTTGAAGCATATTATCTTCTAAGAGATAGATATACAAGGTATGTACAAAAAACATGGTATGTACAAGAACTATGAAGAGTATTGTTACCTTGTCTTAGAAGAAGAAGTTTGTTTTATCCTGCTTGGTCTTCTTTGTAGATTCTTTTTCTTCGGAAACTGATGCTTCGTGTGTCCCCTAACTTTTCTTTAGCTCAGGACAATGATTCTTGTAATGACCATACTTTCGACAGTTGAAGCATTGTATTTCTGACATGTCTTTCTCTTGATTTGGCTTCTTCCTTGAACCAAACTTCCTTTTGTTCCTGAAATTCTTGAATCTTGTTGTAAAGGCTTGATCATCGTACTTCTTTTGGGGTTTCTCTTTTGCACTGATCCTTGATTCTTCTTGAGCACAAGTCCAAATTTATTCAAATTTAGGATATTCCTTCCTTGTGTTCATGCTTGCGGAAAATGCATCCCATGTCTTGGGAAGACCATTGAGTACTATGTTTACCAATTCCTTCTCTGAAATGATCTCTTTAATATCTTGTAGTTGATATCTTAACTGGGAGATTCTCATAAAGTATGATGTTATGATGTCATCATCATTCATCTTCATGTCATAGAGCTCATTCTTTAGACTCATTACTTGTCCAATATTTCTGACTGAGAAGAGGTTTGTCAGGGCATTCTACATCTTCTTCGATGATTCAACATGGGAGATGTAGGGTATCAAGTGGTATTTTATACATTCCACTATGATACTCATGGAATTAATGTCACCGTCTTTGAACTTTTCCATAACTGCAATGTTCTACAGTTCTTTCTCTTTTCCTTCTTCAAACTTTGGTTTCATGATCTTTCCTTTCATGATATCCAAAACTTTATTCTTGGCAATAATGATGCAAATCATTGTCTTCCATGCTCTGAAATTAGAATCTCCATCTAACTTGTTTTCTAACTTCATGGAGTAGGTCATGGCTTCTTTGACTTGGTCAACCCTAAATTTGACTGAAAACTCAAACTTGACGTCTTGGCTGGCTGAGAGTACCAGGAGATGTGCTAGGCTAGGGCGCATTGGTCTATCCAGAAATTAGGTCAATCCATTCAATTAAGGTGCCTAAATGAGAGGATTATGGTTTCTGCAACTGCACTTGCTAGTAACCCTAACAACAGTGATCTCGTGACTGCTCCTGCTAGAAACCCTAGTGACAGTTCTTCAAAGAGTTTAATATCCGTATGGCTATGCTTCCTTATAGATTTTAGACTAAATGAAGGAGGTGTTGGCCCATAACCTGTTAGAATATAATGGATGTTCTCATTTTACCATCGACAATATCACTATTGTCACCCAACCATAGGCCAAAGCCACCCTCTGAGCACCTTAACCTTGAGAGAGAATCACTCTGGAAGCAAACCTTAGGCTAGATAGACAAACAAAGGGAAACACACCTTTCCTCAAGGATAACGCATCAAACAAGAGTTGATCAGATAGTCCAAACCCTAACCAAGAGATAGTCCAAGCCAAAGCATAATCTACTAGCTGCAGCAACTGCAACGACAACTCTCCTCCAAACCTGTGCACATACTAGGAAACTGCAGTGCGCACAAGTGCTACTCTGCAGTTCTAAGAATGCCTGCCAAAATGAAGACTGACTTCTTATATTTATACTAATTTTGGCTAACTTCCTGGGCCCACTTATCATTCTGAGTATCTGTCTGTTGAGTATATATTATTTCTTTTGACCAACTTCTTCTCTTGGAGGCTAATAACCTAATACAATTTATCCTCTTGAGCCGACATGTCTTCTAGGGTTATTAGCCAACTCATTAGGGTTTCTACTTGCTTCCCAGAATATTCTATTCTCGTCAGGTTTACATGTGGAGGTAAATACCTCCCACAGCTACCATAATATCAATAGTGGCCAGCCTAGAGCAGTCAGGGACTCACACTATAGAATGAAAGTATTTTCATCTTGGGCATTTTTGCAGGGATGTGCAGATGTAGAGGTAACAATTTTATTTCTTTGTATATGAGGTTGTCCCTTACCTCTTATCTTCCTCTTCTGGAATCCATGTGGTTTCATTTCGATCTCTTATTTCCTCTCATTATGCAGGGAGAAGTAGTCATGTTAATGAGGAAGAAGATGTGACATCATATATACATGGTATCCATTTTCATTGATGGGTGGATCAAGATTTTGTCCATTATTTTAGGAATAATTTTCTCCCTCCCACCCACCTCCATTAGTTGTTTTTTATGATTGATTATATGCTTATTCATATTCATGATTATTATGTGCTTAACATGTCCTTGATATATTGTAAAATTAAGCACATGGGAAATCACTCAGGTGAGATGCTGAGCAGGTGGTTGCACTGATTGTACGATTTCACTTAACATCCACAAGACATGATCTCCACAGGGCCCTCGTCCCAAGGTAAGTAGTTAAGTCATCCTGATTTCTTTCATTTGCATTTTTTTTCTCATGATAGTTTAGTTGCATTTACTTATATTTTCATGTCATATATCATTCACATATTTCTTTACTTGAACTACTTCATAGTTGTTATGATCATTTTCTTTCATCATATTTTTTTTTTGTTTGTTAATTTGTGCAGGACCTGCGATTAACCTGTGGCTTGAGAAACCGCGACTCAGGGGAATCTAAGCCGTCAAAATCACCTGGGGATCGCACCCGGCCTGAGCCACACCAACCCTTAACATGGTTGGATTTTTTGTCCCCGCAGGTTTCGAACCGGTGACTTTAACATCACGGAGTGGCTTAACAACACACTCCGTCACCGACTGTCCTACACCTCGGGGACATTTTCTTTCATCATATTACATGTTATCTTAGAATTAAAAAATAAATAAATCATTTAAAGATTAGTTGAAATTTTGAATTTTTTGATCATATGGACGAAGGGTGAGTGATCCACCCTTGATATCCAACATTGTTTTTGT
Source organism: Picea engelmannii (assembly GCA_009831015.1). Classification (NCBI taxonomy): domain Eukaryota; kingdom Viridiplantae; phylum Streptophyta; class Pinopsida; order Pinales; family Pinaceae; genus Picea; species Picea engelmannii. The sequence goes on from ML778010.1 coordinate 1,699,262, forward strand.
TTCAGTGCATGTAGGAACATGTCTTACCACAAGATGTTGAGGTTCTCATGGAGTCTAGGATGAGTACAAGTCCATGAGTAGGAGCTACATGTTATCCCCCATCCTTAGGGATAACTAGGGAGATGATATCTCAAGGCCCTCAAGATGGAAACATGGGGTAATGAGAGGTAGATGAGTAGGAAGGGGCCCCTATCATACCACATATCACTACCTTATTGATGACAACAACATCCACCACACCCATATTGGTCCATAGAGGACAACGAGTCTTGCTTCATGAGGTAACAAGTCTAGTTTTGTGGTAAGTGTCATCTTAATATTTCAATCATTCGAACATGTTTCAAAGGATACTTTCTCGATTTTGAAAACATTTTCTTGGAAATTATACCTTTTGCCTCATTTCATCTTGGTGGTTGACATGTTGTCCTACCAAGTGGGTCACCCTTAGGGATAGGGTTGCTACTAGGAGGGATCCTTGAAGAGTCATCATACTACTCCCATCCATACTTATCATTTTCCACACTCATTTACCTTCATATCCTAATATTTTAGGTTTTTTGGATTATTGACCCAAGAAGGGTATGTACCTCATTTCATGGGAATAAGGGAACACTATGCTTGAAGATGCCCTGGAAAAAATATCATGCAATAAAATCACACCCTAGGATCTCGAGAGAAATGAAACGCCTCTCACAACAATGAGGGACTAATAAAATAAATAACTAATTGACCAATGACATTTTCCATGCAAGACTGTATGTGGGCTATGAATTTATTTTTAGTGCCCCTCATTGTATTCAACTTGGAAAAGAATGCAAATCAAGGTAGAGTGTATGTGGGCTATGCATTTCCTTATAATGCACCTTACTGTATTCATCTTGGAAACACATTCAAAATGATTTAATAATAAATGGATTGGAAAAATATGCCTTAAAAACAAAAAGATAAAAATGATGTGGCTATCCCTCAACAAAGCTACTCATAAATGAGGCAATATGATCCCTTGTATGTCAAGAAAACCCATGCCCAAAATTTACACCCCCATCCACCTCATACTCTTTTCCATGACTTAGAAATGTTGTTTTCTCAATAGACAAGGTTAAGCATGAAGTTCATTCCATTTTATCATTTTAGTTAAACCATAACAAATTATGTTGCAGCAACCAAGATCACAAGAAGAAACACCATGCACAAGAACACAAGAAGTATCTTGGGAAACCCTTATCAACAAGGGAATAAAACCCAACCAAATCCTTTGCTATATTCTTCAATAGAAAGACCTTCACCACCAAGAAAACCTAGCACACAAAAGGGCACCTGCAAACTCTAGAAGACTAGCGCCCAAGATAGGTGTGCACTTTTCCCAAGAAGATGTACTTGCTGAAATTTCCAAACTCACACAAAAGATATGATTCCTCAATGGGGAATCTACCTTTATTTATATTAGACTTGACCTACCAACATAAGTGTCTATTGGCACAACATGGCCAACCTCTCTAACTCAAAATATAATTAATATTAACCAGATTAATTATCTTTTACATTAATTATAAATTACATTAAGGTGGGGCCGACCTATACCCTTTACATTACAATTAGGGTTACAGGAATATCTAACTCTTGAACAATATATCAAGGTATCTCATACACCCACTAGTGCTCAACCACTAGGGCCACACCCATAGGGATGTCCATAATTCTATCTCATTGCATTACACAGGAGAACCACTCTCACTAGTACTCAACCACTAGGATCACGTTCACTTGTGCTTGTCCACAGACACACCCACTCAACATATCTTCTTTCTCACTGCATTACACAGGAGAGTCATTTGTATTTCATAATCTCAACTCTCTGGTCAGAGGAGGCTAATACACCATCTTCATCTTTGTCTCATGACGATGCACCCAACTCTATGGGAATTCACACGTTCACCTTGTGCTCAACCACATGCACGTCCAACTCTGCAGATCTCCTTTCTCACTGAGTTACACAGGAGAATATTATGGATTTCTTCTCAACTCTATGTAAGGAGGAGGCCATCTCTACATTCCATCTCTGTCTTAGATAGGAACCGCATGCCCATCTCAAGGGCTCTCTCTTAGGTCGACTCAATCAGTCTGTGTCCTGGAGAATGTCTCACACAACTATAATCATCAACAAGAGAGGGCATTCACTCCTTGAATTAGGGCATGATCCACCCCAGTGTTACAAGAACCGGACTGGTCATCGAACCGGTTGAACCCAAAAACCGGAACCGGACCGGAACCAAAAAAAAACCGGATCAAAAAACCGGTCACTAAAAATACATAAAATATTTAATTTTTCGAAAAACAAATACATATTCATGTGCATCCATGTGAATATTTGTCTTTCCCTTCAACCACTCTTCTCTCTTCCCAGTGCCTACAAATAAGACAGAGGTTGGTGTGCAGATACACCACTAATTCACTTGACACGATGACAAAGAGAAGAGTTCAACAGAAGAATTTATACTTGAGTGAAGGGTACATTTTTACTGGGGTCGTGATAGTAGAGTTCAACAATCAATGCCACCAACATCGAGGTACATAAAGGGTATGGTTCCCTTGATTAAATGTCAGTTTCATACCCTCTTACATGATAGAATCCAGTGGAAACATTGCAATCCTGCCAATCTTGAAATCCTGAAAACCGTTAAGTTTGCTGAATTTTGAATGGGACCTAAAATTCTACTTTCTCCATATGAAGTCCAATGAGGTTGGAACCACTCTCAAACATCCTGAAACAATTAATGGTAATGTTAAAAATTTAAGTAAAAGGATGAAAATGAAAGAGAAAGGAGAGTGTCACTTTTAAGAATTTAATATTACCATTAATTACTCAAGAGAAGCCAAATGACTAGTGTGAGTGAAAGAGAGGGGGTGGGGTTGGCTTTATAGGTTCATTAGGGGCTCTAGACAATTCTAGAAGCTTCCCATGCATGCCCCCAACCCTAATTAAAAAAAAAAAAAAAAAAATTACCTTATCTTTGCGTCCGCGAGCCTCCTTAGCAAAAAAAACCGGTTCCGTACGGAACCGGCCGGTTTAAGGAAAAAAACCGGTTCCGTACGGAACCGGTCAAAAGCGGTTTGAGAGGCCGGTTTGAACTGGTCAGGGTCTGGAACCGGTCGGACCAGCCGGTTTTTCCGGTTCCGGTCTGGTTCTTGTAACACTGATCCACCCAATAGGACACCATAATAACCCTCCCATATTTAAAATTTTCAAGTTGTATAAGGTCTTTGAGCATTTGTTTATTTTTAAAAGGGGGATTTGATGCACATGTTTGGGTGGTTATTTTATTAGATATGTCTTAGTTGGAATGATACTTGTGACTTGCAGAGCCTTGAAGGGCATACTTGTTTGTCTTTGTAGGTCCTTGATAGGTGGAATCTTGATTATGAAGGCACAAGGTCACTTGGACCTTCACTGTTCCATGAAGACTATAGGTTGGATGATGTGCCCCCTCTCCCTGGACACATGGGAAGAGGAAATTTACCTTTGGAGGAACTTGGACAAAATGATATGACCATTTTCTATCTCATTGGATTCCAATGATGGCATTGTAAGGCCAAAAAAACCACACCTTATGCCCTAGACTTCACATGGGTTTAGTGTTTTGATGGGGTTTCTCATGCTTGATGATGGCGTGTCTTGGTTTGATGGAGAGAGAGAGACACTTGGCACATTCTAGAGAAATTGGTAGCATGATTTTTGGCATTTGGAGGCCCAAGTATTTTCATCCTAGGCCAAAACATCTCTCCTAGAGGCCTTACGTCACCCTTTAGGGCATGATGTGACCCCAAAAAAGGGATTTTTTTTTGTAATTTTGAATTTTAAGTTGTAAAAAGACAAATAGGGAGGTCAACCTCTCTAATTTGATGATAAATTTTCAAAAACTAGACAAAAGGGTTTAGGGTGATCTCATATAAATAGAGGTCACCCCTTTGTCATTTTATCATAACTCACTTGAGAATTGCATATTTTTTGGCTGAAATTTTCACCCTACTTGGGAAAATCACATATCTCCCTCTCTTGTGATATTTGGATGATATTACTTATATTTTTGTGAAGGAAGCTAAGGCGTTTCATCTTGTATGCTTTTTTATTGCTATTGTGGTCGAATAATCTTGGTAAAGAAGGGTTTGTCTTGTTATTTCTTGGACTAGGTAAGGAATTCAATATTTTATGTTGTTTCTTGTTGGTTTCAAGGATAATTTTGTAAACTCTTGGAGGAGTATAAAGGAATACACCCTCGACCAAGATCTATCATTTTTTCATTGAATACTATTTTCTTGCAAATGTTTCTAGGAGGAGTAAAATGGATTTAACCCTCCTAGATTTACCTCACTAGATCTTAAATAAGAGACTCCATTAACCCATTGATTTGGCACTAATATGATTTTCATTCGAGATATAAAATCATTGCACTGGTATACATGAATTGATGAGATATTGCAATTGTCCAAGTTGAAATTGATTCCATATGCTATAAGATTTCTTGTTCCCTAAGGGCATCTAGTTTAGCCAAGTAATTATATTTGTTGTTGTTAGATTTTACAACACCTCAACTTTGGTCTACTGTTTCCACAATTATACAAAAATATCCCAATTGAATTGTAAACATAAACAAAATGAGATGCCTAAGTTATTTTAGCACAAAAAAACATACAATAATATCAAAGATGAATCATCAATACCATGAGACATAATAATTTTTTAATCTAACTTTAATCAATCCCAAGGAAAAAACTACTCCTCCCAATGTCACCAAAACTGAGGAAAAAACTAGTCCTCTCAACCAATACAATATCACCAAAACTAAGAACAATCTTGTTCTCCAATATACAAAACTGAGAACAACCTTGTTCTCTAATGAAACAAATATGAGAAGAACTTTTTTCTCCAATACACACATTATCCCCAACTCCTAGGGATAAATAAGAAGATGATGTTTTGAGGACCTTAGGTTGCAGACATGGAGTACCGAGAGATGGATTGACCAACAATGTCCACTTGCACAGATAGAAACCCACCTCATCACCACAACTCCAATATCATCACGATGGTATCCACCACATCATCTGGCTTGTGAAAGACATTGGGTCTTGATCCATGAGGTACAAGCTAGGTATTATGTTGAGTGTCATTTCAATATTTAAGGAATTTAAGTTTGTTTCATCTATTATTGATTTTGATCATGTAATGTTTGCTCGGACATTATGCTCTTTGCCCTGTTTCACTTTGGTGGTTGACATTCCATCCTAGTTGTTGAAATATTATAACTTTGAAGAATATTCTAATTATATTTGAGTTATTTTTTTTTATAGAAAATCCATGTTTGCGGATTGATCAAGTCAAGTATTGTATAATATCAAATCCCCTTTTGTATATTGGTCGAAATGTATTTGTCTAGTGGTATTTGTAAAGTTGGACCCTAGTAATTATAAAGTGGTTTTATCCACTTCTAGGAGAATTCGTCTCAACCAAGTGAAGAGACACAAAACTAGCACCATCTCACACTTGTATTTATATGTGAGGTTTGTGTCTCATTTACACACACTCACTCACTCATATAGTGTGCATATCTTGAAGGAAGTTGCATTTTTAGGAGGAAGGAGAAGAGAGGCACATGCTCAGTCTTGGTCTGTCTTTGGTATTTTGGTCTTAGTCTTGACATTATATTGTAAATCTATGATTGAGGAATTTTTTGGTGGGTTTTCTCCACAATGAGGGTTTCCCATGATAAATTGTTGCATACCTTGTTATTATGTTTCTTTCAATGATCCTTTTTATACTATTGTTTTGGAAATGCATTAAATGCTCATGTCAATTGGAAATAACCTAATAACACCATTAAAAACTTAACATGGTATCATAGATTGATTGAATAGAGCATATTTCACTGGGTATCTAGACGTCATTGTTGTCGTACAAGGAAATTAGGGATTTTTACTGAAGAGGAAATTTTGACCAAAAACCACCTTGGCAAGTGTGCGCTACTCTAACACATCTTTTGGCAGCTTGAGTGAAATTTTTCACTAGCTAGATTCTCTAGAAATTCAAACCCTAGTTTTTGTTATAATATGATGGATTGTGATCATTTTACCATAGACAATATCACTATTGTCACCCAACCATAGGCCGAAGCCACCCTCCGAGCACCTTAATATTGATAGAGAATCATTCTGGAAGGAAACCCTAGGCCAGATAGTCAAACAAAGGGCGGCACACCTTTCTCCAAGGATAGCACACCAAACAAGAGCTGATCAGATAGTCCAAACCATAACCAATAGATATTCCAAGCCAAAACATAATCTACTAGGTGCAGCAACTGCAACAACAACTCTCCTCCAAACTTGCGCACAAACTGGTTAACTGCAGTGCGCACAAGTGAGCTCTATAGTTCTGAGAAAATGCCTATCAGAATGAAGACTGGCCTCCTGTATTTATACTAAATCTGGCAAACTTCCTAGGCCAACTTCTCATTTTGGATTCCTATTTATTTAGTATATAATATTTTCTTCAGCCAACTTCTTCTCTTGGAGGATAATAACCTAATACAAATTATCCTCTTGAGCCAACTTGTCTTCTAGGGTTATTAGCCAACTAATTAGGGTTTCTCCTTTCTTCCTGGAATATTATATTCTCGTTAGGTTTACACGTGGAAGTAAATACCCCCCGTAGCTACCATAATATCAACACTCCCTCCTAGCTAGGGTGGCATTACAGGTAATGGTCTTGTGCACACACATACCATTCACTCGATAACATCAACATAGTTGTATAGACTATCTCATGACTAGATCATGAGCACCATCATCACCATCAGTGTCATCAACTACATCATCTCTCGAAACCATACTCCATCTGAGTAATTAGAAACGATGTTGGATAAGTCACTCACTCCATAGGGTGACACGAGAGCTATTCTTCTAATCCAGACATATGTCCTAGAAGAATAAATTTCTTGAACCATTTTCTGTTTGGGAAATATCTATCCATTGATCATCCATCTAGTTGATAATCATTTCCAACACTACTAATAGTTTTCAAGGCAATCAAAACAGTGTCATTCAATAGAACACAACTGTGTCTATCCATAGTAGTACACAACTACAATCTAGTGGTACACTACCACACCAAGTAGCACATAGATACTTGATCAGTGACATATAGTCATAATCAATGGAGTACATCCACCACATTAGCATACATATACTGTCCAAAGACATACTGTCTCCATAAAAATCATCTGATATCAACCTTCACATAAAAAATTGTTATGATATAAATTGAATCATCTGGGCCATTGTTCCACTCACATCTGTGAGATCTGGAAGAGCATCTGCCCTCAGAAAGTTAAAACATCAATGATGAGCTATCTAGACTATTCTTCTCAATAAAGGAAGAATATATATCCCGATTTATGAGCCTGGACCATTCCCTATCCTGGGCCATTCCTCCAACACTAAACAAAGTGCAACCTGGAGCGAATGCGTCTACCCTAGGGAATGTCTGTCCCTGATTCCTGAACCTAGACCATTCACCTATCTGGGCCATTCCTCTGTCACTAAACAAAGTGAAACCTGGAGAGAATGAATCTACCCTAGGGAATGACTGTCCATACCATCTCCTAAGGAAATGACTGTCCTGCAGCAACCTCCAAAACGAACTCTTCTTCGAAACTGCTCACAACTTTGAGCTTCGAAAGAATGTCCAACGAGGCAGGCCAGTTTTCTTGAACACTACTAAGAGTGACCATCAAGAAGAGAGACTATCCTAGACCATTCCCCATGTTAACCACAATGGGAAATCACTGTCTATGGTACATCAACAATCCATTGAACCATTTTCATTACAAAATGACTGTTCGATTTGGACCATTTTCCGAACTGGAAAAATCTTGTCCGTCAGAAATCTCAAACCACTTTTCGAACTAGAAATAAATTGCTCATCCTGGACCATTTTATGAACTAGAAAAATCTTGTCCGTTAGAAATCTCAAACCACTTTCCAAACTGGAAAGAAATTGCTCATCCTGGACCATTTTTCGAACTGAAAAATGACTGTCCATAAATAAATAACACATCAGTGCTCCCTCCCAACCTAGGAGTCATCTATTCCTTTTTCAATAAGGAAGTTGTCTCCATGAGCTCCAACTTGAGTACGCAAACTCTTTCATCTTGGACAAAGGATTTACCAAAATTCCTGCTTATCTTCTCATATGTGGAGATATATATTGGAGAACCACTTTCTCCTTTCTGGACTTCATCATTGAGAATATAATGATTGATCTCAAATGTACTTCGATCTTTCTAGAACACTAGTTTTCTCTGAAGGCTTCATATATCTCTGATCAATAAAGTATATCATTGTTTTATTCTTCTTTGTTTCCTGTAAGCTCATAACATCATGGAAAGGGTCAAATTGGAACATATCCAAGTGGTACTTCTTCTTCCATCATGAGAGTTTGTCATGGATTAGGAATCCATCATCCTGAGCTTCTGAGTAACCATTCTGATACAATATCTATGTTATAGAAAGTCTTCACCACACTTCTTTTGTGCATTGGAGGTTCTCCACCAAGTTGTCTTCTTCCATCTGCATACAAGGGTCTCTTTCTGTTATACCTCAAAGCCTTGAGGTTGCTCTTCATATGCTCTTTGTTAAATTGCTCTAGAGAACAATCTTTGCATTCATCTAATGTAAACTCCAACCCATGTATATTGTGGATGATATAATGGCTCATGTAGAGGTATGTTTGATTTATTGGAACAATCAATCATCATAGTCTTCTCCCTCCATCTGGGAGAACCTCTAGTTCTGGATCTTGCAATGCTTACATTCATAAGTCTTTCATACACTGTTCTTCAACACAACTTTCAATTCCTTGCTTGATTGATTTTAGTGAGTTCATATTAGGATGGTGATCTTGTGATTCTCAATACAATGACTGGTTGTTTTGGATCTTCTTTCTTTCTTGGAATCTTCATGTTCTTCCTTATGTTTCTCTTTAGCTCTTGGGTCTATGGAGTTTTCTATAGATACCATGCCATGAAGATTCCAAATTCTTCCTTTCATCATAGGATCATGGATGTGGATGGAAAACCAGGGATATTTTAAGGCTTCTTTTTGAAGAAGGATTCTTCTAGAGTTAAACTAAACACATACTATTTTTCATGGCTGCTACCATGGATATATACTTCATCATCTTCAATGGATCATAGGATTATCTCCCTCCTAATCCTTGCTTCATGTATGAGTGCATGTTTTTATTTTAGAAGAATATAATTGGCTCCCTCCATCTAACATAATCCACACTTATGTATGCATCCTTATTGCCTTCTACAAGGTGTCATAAGTCTTTTTCTAGTTTTCTCTTGATTGTTGACTTCTTTCTGTCTTTACTTCTTCTGGGTTTCTTCAATATTGATTCTGAATTCGGCTTATATTTCAGTTTTTAATTATGTAATAACTTCCACATGAATTGCTTGATGTACTTTATCCTTTCATGTGTATTGTATGACTTGTAGTCATAATGATAGTGTTGATATTATGGTATCTTCAGGAGGTATGAACCTCTATTGTGACCTTTTACAAGATTAGAATGTTCTGGAAGGAATCAAAGAAATGAAGGAAACCCTAGACAAGATGTCGGCTGCAGAAATATAATTAATATGAATTAATTAGTACCTAGAAGGAGAAGTTGGCCCCAATAAGTCTGCCAGAATCACTATAAATATAGGGCACCAATCTCTCATTTGACACACTTCTCATCATTTGCAGAGAGCCAGTTCTGTGCAGTGCAGTTGTAGTCTTGTGCGCAAGTCCTGGGTAAGGTACTGCGCCAACTTTTGGTGGGACTATTTGATCAGCTTGGTTACTTCTTGCTTGGTGCATTAGCCTCTCTTGGCTCTTGGATTTCTACCAGGATTCTCTTCTCTGTCAAGGTCAAGGTGCTTGGAGGGTGGCTTCGGCCTATGGTTGGGTGACAAGGGTATTGTCAATGGTAAAACGAGCACAATATTTCATATTCTAACAGGTTATGGGCCCACACATCCTTCATTTAGTCTAAACGCTGTAAGGAAGCATAGCCGCTAGGATATTGAGCTCACTGAGGAACTGCCGCTAGAGTTACTAGTAGGAGCAGCTTCCAAAGACATTGTCGCTAGGGTTACTAGCATAAGCAGTTGTAGAAACCCTAATATCAGATCCGACACCTTGTGATGGAGCATCTCGCTAAAAAAGAAGATATTCAGATGCGCCCTAACTCAGTGCACCTTTTGTCTCTCTTAGAAGACAGAAATGACGAAGTTGAAGTTTTGGATCAAGGCATGACCAGTTACTAGTCAACCGAAGACATGAGTGAAACGATTAGTCTTTTACACTACTCAACACTCACTGGAACAATTGAAGATGACATGTGGATAATCGATAGTGGAGCTTCTCGGAACATGAAGAGAGATCAAGCCTAACTCTCAAATATAAATGAGAAGAAGACCTCGTACAAGGTATAGCTTGGAGACAAAACCACTTTCCCCGTAGAAGGATTTGGACAAGCCTCTATCAAAATGAAAATAGGTAACTATGTTCACTTAAGCAATGTTTTATATGTACCTAGTTTAGAAAAGAATCTTGTATCGATATCTTGCCTAGAAGACAAGGGAAACATAATAGCTTTTGTGGATGGAAAGGTGTTATCATGGCATAAAGGCTCCAACATAGAGAATGCTAGGGTTATTGGAAGTCATGAAGGAAATCTGTATAGACTACTAGAACAAAATGAAGAAGATCTTGTACACAATGAAGTCAAATCCAATGAGATTTGGAACAGAAGGTACACTCACATTAACTATCAAGCACTACCCTTTCTCAAAAGGATGGCTGAGGGAATACCGGAGTTGTAGTCTACACATGAAGGAATCTCCAAAGGATGTGCTCTTGGGAAGAATATCAAGAAACCATTCCCAAGCAACAACAATAGATCTAAGGAGATTCTAGATCTGATACACTCAGATGTTTGTGGATTGATGCTAGTAAAAGATCTAGGAGGATATTCCTACTACGTAATCTTCATAGATGACTATTCAATAAAGACTTGGCTATATCTACTAAAGACAAAAGATGAAGTATTCAACAAGTTTTAGGAGTTCAAAGAAGAAATAGAAAACCTCACTAATAAGAAGATCAAGACGCTAAGAATGGATAATGGTGGAGAATACACATCAAAGGAATTCATTGCATTCTACAAATTGGAAGGGATTAGGAGGGAGCTAACTGTTCATCATAATCCTCAACAAAATGGTGTAGCAGAAAGAAAGAACAGATCCATTGAAGAAACCGTAAAAGCCTTACTAAATGATCAAGGTCTATCCATGTTCTTATGGGGAGAAGCAACAATGACAACAATATATGTGCAGAACATAA
>ML778010.1:1710759-1730480 GCA_009831015.1 Picea engelmannii
GAAAGAACAGATCCATTGAAGAAACCGTAAAAGCCTTACTAAATGATCAAGGTCTATCCATGTTCTTATGGGGAGAAGCAACAATGACAACAATATATGTGCAGAACATAAGTCCTCATCATATATTGAAGGACATGACACCAAAAGAATCTTTCTCAGGTAAGAAACCTAATGTGGAAAATCTAAGAATATTTGGATGTCTTGTTTACTCCACATTCCGAAGGATAAGAGGAATAAACTAGAAACTTTAGGAAAGAAAGGGATATTCGTGGGATATAGTGATTCATCCAAAGATTATAGAATATATATTCTAGAACAACACAATATTGAAGTCAGTAGATATGTAACATTCAATGAAAATATGGCCTTCAAGAAATCCATAGAAGAAACTATAGAAGAAGAAGATATTGAAGAACTTAACGAAGGAAGCACAGAAAACAAAAATGATGAAAAGGAACTACCTGATCATCCTATGGAGCCATGTGAAAACATTGATTTAGATATATTACATAAGACCAAGAAAATACCATCTTGGCTTGAAGCTACCTTACAAGATGCAGAAAGACTCAAGGTTCCAGAAGGAACATTCAGAAAGAGTAAAAGACCTAAAAGATTCTCAAGTTATGCAGCATACATGAAGAAGCTTCTAGATGAAGAATCTACCACATTTGAAGAAGAAGTTCAAAAGGGACAATGGATAGAATCTATGATGGAAGAGAATCAATCCATTATGAAAAATGAAGTATGAGAAATCATACCAAGACCTAAAGAAAAATTGGTGGTAACTTCAAAATGGGTGTACAAGATCAAACATGCAGAAGATGGAAGTGTGGATAAATACAAGGCAAGATTTGTAGATAGAGGGTTCTCCCAGAAGGAGGGAGAAGATTATGACGAAACATTTTCTCTGGTGGATAGATATACTTCCATCAGAGCTATCATATCTCTTGCCACTTCCATGGGATGGAACTTACATCAGATGGATGTAAAGACAACTTTCCTCAATGGAGCTATTGAAGAAGAAGTATATATTGAACAAGCTCAAGGGTTTGAGGTACATTCCAGAGATACTCACATTTGCAGAGTAAAGAAATCTCTATATGGACTCAAGCAAGCTCCAAGGTCTTGGTATGCTAGAATGGACAACTATCTAACAACACTTGGTTTCTCCAAGAGTCATGTAGATCCAAACCTTTACTATAAAGTCATGGACAATGCATCTGTAATCCTACTACCATATGTTGACGATCTATTCATAATATATGAAGAGTCTCTCATCATCCAGTGAAAGAAGGAATTAGCTTCTGAATTTGATATGAAAGATCTAGGTATCATGCATTATTACTTGGGACTAGAAGTATGGCATAAGCGTGGTGAAGTATTCCTTGGACAAGGAAAGTACGCAATAAAGATCCTTTAGAAATTTGGAATGATGGATTGTAAGTCCATGGAAAATCCTATGAATGTGGATATAAGAAAAGTGAAAGATCCATATTCTGATCCAGTAGACCCATCTCTATATTGACAACTAATTGGGTCATTGATGTATTTGGTAAATACTCGACCAGACATTTTCTTTGTCGTAAATACACTAAGCTAGTTCTAGGTGGAACCAAGACATGAACATTGGATAGCTGCAAAGCATGTATTAAGATATATTCATGGGACAATAAAATATGGCTTGAGATATACCACATCCAGTGATATCCAAATTCATGGATTCACAGACTCTGATTGGGCAGGAAGTGCAGAAGACAGAAAGAGCACTTTAGGTATGTGTTTCATCTTGGGCTCTGCTATGATATCTTGGGGCAGCAGGAAACATAAGTCTGTCACACTCATCACAATAGAAGCAGAGTAAGCATGCACATAAGAAATATGGTTAAGAAAGTTAATATCTGATTTATTTGATTAGATTCCATAATTGACCATAATATATTGTGATAATCATAGTTGTATAAGATTATCAGAACATCCCATGTTTCATGAAAGGTCGAAACACATTGAGATCAAATACTACTTTATTCAAGATAAAGTCCAGGAAGGAGAGTTAAATCTCGAGTATATCCCCACTGATGAGCAGACAACAAATATCCTAACAAAACCTCTATCCAAAATAAAGTTTGCATATTTCCGAGAGAAGACGGGGATCGTGAAAATAACTCCCTTAGTTGAAAGGGAAGAAATGACTCTCTAGGTTGGGAGGGAGCACTGAAAATATTATTGAAGGCATTTATTTTCGAGATTGAAAAATAGCCCAGTTGGGTAGATTATTTCCTATTCGGAGAGTGGATTGAGATTTCTGACAGACAACGATTTCCCATTGTGGTTAACATGGGAAATGGCCCAGATTGCTGATGTATCATAGACAACGACTTCCCATTGTGGTTAACATGGGGAGTGGTCTAGTGCAGTCTCTCTTCTTGAGGGTTACTAAAGAAGACTGGGCCGCCTCCCCAGACAACTATTTCTCATTGTGGTTAACATGAGGAATGGTCTGTTTTGGAGGTTGATAGAGGATAGTCTTTTCCTCTTATGGTTAACAGAGGAAATGGTACAAACAATCATTCCTTATGGTTTATACATTCTCTCCAGGGTGTACTTTGATTAGTGTAGGAAGAATCGCCCAGGGTGGGGAACGGTCCAGGCTCAACAATGAGGGAAAAACATTCCTTAGGGTTTATACATTCTCTCCAAGGTGAACTTTGATTAGTGTAGGAAGAATGGCCTAGGGTGAGGAATGGTCCAAGCTCAGAAATAAGAAACAATCATTCTTCCTTGTTTGAGAAGAATAGGGCAGATAGCCCATTGTTGATGTTCTATACTGAGGGTAGATATTCTTTCAAATCTCACATATGTGAGTGAAATATTGGCCCAGATGGTTCAGTTTATTTTTAACAATATTTTCTGTGCAGGTTGTCATCAGATGATTGTTATGGAGACTGCCTATCTCCAGACAGTAGAGATATACTACCGTGGTGGATATGTTCCACTGATTGTGACTATGTGTCACTGTTTGAGTAGTTGTGTACTACTGTAGATAGACACAATTGTGTTCTATCAAGTGATATTGTACCAGTTGTCATAGGAGATTATCCAGTTGGATAATAATGACGATGCTCATGATACTACCAGTTGAATGGCTTGTTTTTTCTCAAGACCATACCTCCCTAGCTAAGAGGGAGTGTTGATATTATGGTAGCTTCAGGAGGTATGAACCTCTATTGTGACCTTTGATAAGATTAGAATGTTCCAGAAGGAAGCAAAGAAATGAAGGAAACCCTAGACAAGATGTCGACTGCAGAAATATAATTAATATGAATTAATTAGTACCCAGAAGGAGAAGTCGGCCCCAGTAAGTCTGTCAGAACCACTATAAATACAGGGTGCCAGTCTCTCATTTCACACACTTCTCAGCAGTTGCAGAGAGCTAGTTCTGCGTAGTGCAATTGCAGTCTTGTGAGCAAGTCCTAGGGAAGGTACTGCGCCAGCTTTTGGGTGGGACTATCTGATCATCTTGGTTACTTCTTTCTTGGTGCATTAGCCTCTCTTGGCTATTGTATTTCTACCGAGATTCTTTTCTCTATCAAGGTCAAGGTGCTCGGAGGGTGGCTTCGGCCTATGGTTGGGTGACAAGGGTATTTTCAATGGTAAAATGAGCACAATCTTTCATATTCTAACAGATATCAATCCTTATCTTGTTGTTTCTTCCATATGTATAGTTTTTCTTTGAACATATTATCTTCTAAGAAATAGATATGCAAGATATTTCAAGAACTATGAAGAGTATTGTTACCTTGTCTTAGAAGAAGAAGTTTATTTTATCCTGCTTGGTCTTCTTTGTAGGTTCCTTTTCTTCGACAAATGATGCTTCATGTGTCTCCTTCCTTTTCTTTAGATCGGGACAATGATTCTTGTAGTGACCATACTTTCGATAGTTGAAGCATTGTATTTTTGACATATATTTCTCTTGATTTGGCTTCTTCTTTGAACCAAACTTCCTTTTGTTCCTGAAATTCTTGAATCTTGCTGTGAAGGCTTGATCATCGTACTTCTTTTGGAGTTTCTATTTTGCACTGATCCTTGATTCTTCTTGAGCACAGAAAGTCCAAATTTCTTCAACTGTAGGATACTCCTTCCTTGTGTTCATGCTTGTGGAAAATGCATCCCATGTCTTGGGAAGACCATTGAGTACTATGTTTACCAATTCATTCTCTAAAATGATCTCTTCAATAGCTTGTAGTTGATCTCTTAACTGAGAGATTCTCACAAAGTATGATGTTATACTGTCATCATCATTCATCTTCATGTCATAGAGATCATTCTTCAGACTCATTACTTGTCCAATGTTTATGACTGAGAAGAGGTTTGTTAGGGAATCATACATATTCTTCCATGAGTCAAGATGGGAGATGTAGGGTATCAAGTGTTCTTTTATAGAGTCCACTATGATACTCATGGCATTGATTTCACCATCTTTGAACTTCTCCATAATTGCAATGTTCTGCGGTTCCTTCTCTTTTCCTTCTTTAAACTCTGGTTTCATGATCTTTCCTGTCATGATATCCAACAATTTATTCTTAGCAAGGATGAGGTCAATCCTTGTCTTCCATGCTATGAAGTTAGAAGCTCCATCTAACTTGTTTTCTTACTCCATCGAGTAAGTCATGGCTGCTTTGACTTGGTCAACCCTAGATTTGACCAAAAACTCAAACTTGACGTCTTGGCTTGCTGAGAGTACCAGAAGATGCGCTAGGCTAGGGCACACTGGTCTATCCAGAAATTAGGTCAATCCCTTCACTTAAGGTGCATCAATGAGAGGGTTAGGGTTTCTACAACTACACCTACTAGTAACCCTAGCAACAATGATTTAGTAACTGCTCCTGGTAGAAACCCTAGCGATAGTTCTTCAACGAGCTTAGTATCCTTGTGGCTATGCTCCCTTGCAGTGGTTAGATTGAATGAAGGAGGTGTGGGCCCATAAACTGTTAGAATATGATGGATTGTGCTCATTTTACCATAGACAATATCAGTATTGTCACCCAACCATAGGTTGAAGCCACCCTCCGAGCACCTTAACCTTGACAGAGAATCATTTCAGAAGAAAACCATAGGATAGATAGCCAAAAAAAGGGTGGCACACCTTTCTAAAAGGATAGAACACCAAACAAGAGATGATCATATAGTCCAAACCATAACCAAGAGATAGTCCAAGATAAAATGTAATCTTCTAGTTGCAGTAGCTGCAATGACAACTCTCCTCCAAATTTGCACACTAACTGGCTAACTGCAGTGCGCACAAGTGAGCTCTGCAGTTCTGAGAAAATTCCTCCCAGAATGAAGACTGGCCTTCTTTATTTATACTAAATCTGCCAATTTGCCTTGGCGGAGTTCTCCTTCTGGGTGCCTATTTACTTAGTATATAATATTTTCTTCAGCCGACTTCTTCTCTTGGAGGCTAATAACCTAATACAAATTATCCTCTTGAGCTGACTTGTCTTCTAGGGTTATTAGCCAACTAATTAGGGTTTCTTCTTGCTTCCCAGAATATTCTATTCTCGTCAGGTTTACACGTGGAGGTAAATACCTCCCACAGCTTCCATAATATCAACAGTTTTGACTGGTACCATAAAACCAGGAAACGAGAACCTGTACTAGAAGTACCAGTACATAATTGTGAAGGTCAAGCTTCAAGGGGTAAAACTTGGAATTTTCGGAGACAGTCATCTCCAACAAACGCGACTCAGCCCAACACATTTCCTAGTAAGCTCAGTTTCAGTTTTTGAGCTCTTTCATTTTCTGGTCCTTTTCTTAGCTCTAGGTCATGATGTTTGCAAGAACCAAGTTTGTTGACAAGTTAGAAGGTGTGGAAAATTTCCATTCCTGGAAGTATAAAATTGGACTCATTCTTGAAGAGAATGTCCTTGGAAAATTCATAAAAGAAAATGTATCAGAACTCGAAGAAAATGCAGCCAAAGAGAAGCACAAGAAGGATATTATTAAGGCTAAAAGAATAATTGCAGATTCCATTAAATACCACTTGATCCCTAAAGTTTCATCTAAGAATAATACAAAAGATATGTTCGATTCACTAACCAAAATTTATGAAGGAAAGAACATAAACAAGAAGATGAACTTGAGAACCCAACTCAAGGATACAAAGATGCAAAAAGGAGAAACAACTCAAGACTATTTCTCTAGGTTTTCTCAAATCAAGGAATAGTTAGAGGCATTTGGAGACAACTTAAATGAATATGAACTCATGATGAAAACTCTTATGGTATCACAACACCTTGGGATGCCTTCATCCAAACTATTTGTGCAAGAAAAGAGAAACTCCAATTTGAGAGTTTATGGGAAGAATGTGTCCAAGAATAAGCAAGAGTTGCCAACCGAGAATCCATCCTATTAAGAGATCAAGATCAAGCCCTAGCTTCTAATTCTAAGGGTGGAAAGGGAAAGTATCATTTTCAAAAGGAGACTCGCTTTCATAAAGAGTCTCATTCTCCAAAGAGATTACAGAAATATCATAAGGGTCAAAGAAAGGGAAAATATTTCTCCTCCTACAAATGTTATCATTGTGATAACATGGGACACATTGCTAAGAATTATCCTGCTAGGAGGGAAGAATACAAAAGGAGAAATAAAAAAAGACACCATGCCCATGAAGCTGAAGATGATGAGCCACCCAAGAAGTTAGCTAAAAAAGATATTGAAGAATATGTTTTTTTTTTCGCTCTCTCAGGATATGTGACACCTGGAGAGGATACCTGGCTCATAGATAGTGGTTCACATAATAACATGACAAGATATAAGAACAATCTCTCCATCCTTCTAGAAAAGGACCCCCTCCAGAAAGTTTCACTTGGAGATGATTATTAGTACCCTATCAAAGGAATGGGAGAAGCCACCTACAAACTTGATTTAGGAACTCCGATGAGAATGAAGGATGTACTCTATGTACCAGGTTTCAAAATGAAATTAATTTCTATTTCATCCCTAGATAGGAAAGGTTTCATGGTTACATTCATAGATGGTAAAGTTCTTATGTGGTCTAAAGGAAAAATTAAAGAAGATGCATTTGTTATTGGAATGTAAGAAGGTGGTTTGTACAAGTTAAAGGGTCACTCAGATGTATCCTTGAGTCACTCTAATGAAAGTCCTTGTGAACTTTGTCATAGAATACTTGCTCACATCAACTACAAATCCTTACCATATGTAAGAAAGGTAGTTATAGGTTTACCAGAACTAAAGTTTGATCATGAAGGTGTATGAAAGGGATGTGCACAAAGAAAGAACACAAAATCCTTTTCCAAAGAGAGACATTAAAGAAGAAGAAATTATGGAACTTGTCCACTCAGATGTATGCAATCCAATTCCATCAACCTCTCTAAACAAGTATGCATAATATGTATCTTTTATTAATGATTACTCTCGTAATACTTGGGTTTATTTATTGAAGTCAAAATATGAAGTACTTGGAAAGTTCAAAGAATTCAAATCCTTGGTAGAAAACCTCTCTGAAAGAAAAATCAAGATACTCAGGTCAGAAAATGGAGGAGAGTAGTCTTCAAATGAATTTGGAATATTTTGCACAGATGTTGGGACTAAGATGGAGCTCACTACTCCCTATAATCCTCAACAAAATGGTGTAGACGAAAGAAAGAATAGAATGATTATGGAAGCCGTAAATACTATGATTCATGATCAAGATCTTCCAATGCACTTATGGGATGAAGTGACAAGAACAACAATACATGTCCAAGAAATATTATCCCATATTGCAATTGGATTCAAATATCTCGAAGAAATGTTCACTGGAAAGAAGCTAGAAGTAAGCCATCTCAAAATATTTGGTTGTCCAGTATTTGTACACATTGCAAAAGAAAATAGAACTAAGTTGGATCCTTCAGGAAAGAAGGGAATATTTGTTGGATACTGTGAGGTCTCTAAGGCCTTCATAATTTACATACCAGGTTACCATCATATTGATATTAGCATAGATGTAACCTTTGATGAATATGTTGTTGATACTGAGAGGTGGGCGAATCAGTATCAAGTACAATTTAAAACCTTTTTCAACTTATACTTAAACCATTAAATTATATCCAATGAGAAATGAACAATAGTATAAGAGTTACACCAATACACCACAATACACCATGCACAATATATGAGAAATAATCAATAGTTATTGTTCAAGGGAAGTAATGAATTCCAAAGGTAGCTATAAATTCGAAGTGTAAAGGGAGAGATAAACCTCCAAGAGGAAGATACAATCCTCCAATATCAAGAGAGAGTTGAAATTTCCATCCTTGCCCCTTCCTTCTGCCCAAGAATATACGAGAGATAATAAAACTTCACATTAAATCATCACCATCAGCCAACCATCACATAGAACCTGATAATGGTTCCTGAGACTTCTTCAATTTCTAAAATTATTCAATTATTGGAATAATCTGATCCTGTAGATAATATTATTCAGTTTATTCTCTAAAACTTCTCCAATTTTCACATTTTGAATCCTCCCCAAAAACAAGTTATAGAGAGAATGGTAGACCTTGTTCAATTCTGGTTTATTCAGGAGACCAAACTTGTACAGAATGCCCCGCGCTCAATATTTAACATCCAATTCTGAAAATTGCATACAAGAAACTACAGTCCGTACTCTTCCCAATGAAATTTGTCCCACGTCATTTGGATTCTTGATGAAGAAGTTATGATTGTTTTACCCAGAACACCTGTTTATTGACTAGCTTCAGGACTGGTCAAAAACCTTGTCTTCCACAGAGTGTATCTCCATAATTATAGAAAATCAAGAGCTGAAACTTTTACCACAGGTACCTTGATATGTCTTCTCAATACCATAGAAATTTCACCATCTTAATCGTTCTAGAAAAAAAAATTATAACAAAAATGGTAAGATGAACTGAAAATAACATACCTTAGAACACATCACCAAACGACTTCATCCTCCCTTGAAATCTGACCTTTTTTACTTCTGATTTCCTTTGAAATTTGAATTGTATATCAAAATGAATGTATAATGATATTTATTTATACCATTTATGTCACTTCCTTTTAACATTAGGGCCGACCAAACACTTTCTTATTTTTTAATTCTTTTCTTTAATTATCTTCAGGGCCTACATGTACTTCCTTCTTCAATTCACTTTGTCATCTTCAAAAATTCATTTCTCCTCAACCATGAGGATCCATGTGACATGCCACATACCACCGAAAACAACATGATGTATACTATCCATCCATGGGTGTTGTATATGCATGTGCATTGTCCTTCATGTCCAAATACCTTCATCAATATTGCGGTCCAAAACCCATGACTAGGGTTGACATCAATGACAACAACCAATATTCCAACATATACAACACTCAAAATATCAAGGAAATGCTAGCTTGAAGAAGTATATGAAGAAGAACCTATAGTTCCCAGAGTTGTAGTACCCGTAAATGAAGTTGTAGTTACCCCTGATGATGAGATTCTAGAAGATCATGATATGATAGAATCTCAAGAATGAAATATCCTTGATCCCGCCGATCGAGATATTTGCTACTGATCTACTATTTTGTCTTGCAGATCTGATACACTGGGGGTTTCTGGATGCGTTTCAGTTGTATGTTTGAGATCTTAATGGTTATTGCATGTGCATGTGGGTTATTGAATTTGCATGTTGGTTATTACATGTGCATGTTACATATTTAACATTTAAACAACATATAAAGGATGCATGCAAAAGTAGAGAACATCAACTGCCTAATATCATGTATAATAATGGTTCGAGCATGAAAATACAATAGCCTACTGGAAATATAGAATATAAACATCATTCAGATCTTATGGATTAGTACTGGAATACAATCAAATAACATAAAAATACCCGTGATCAGAAGATGATAGTAGATATGATGCATGCACGGATAGATCGGCAAAAATATGCGATTCTGGAGAAATACGGTAACCGCTACTGGCTGGAAAACTCGTCCAGAAGAATGGACCATTGGAATGTGCTGAAAATTGCTCCAATAGAAGTGCCCTGGCCTCTAGACTGAAATGGATGATTGTCGGATCTCAGATCCAGTCTCTAAGGAACTGGATCTAGACCCCTTGGGGGTTTGCGCACCTCCTGGAGCACTGGATGTGCCCAAAAGGATTCCACCGGGCTTTATGGCTCAAAACGATCGTCTCACCAAATAAGGAAATGGGTCGGAAGGATTGTCCGGATCTTCTCTGAAACTCTACTTGCAACACCAAATGTATGTCCATAAGAGTTGTGCCCTAAATGGCTGAATGAATCGATCTGCAAGATTCCATCGTTAGAATCTGATGATAGATGGCTCAATAGAAGTGCCCTGGTTGGATCTCAAATGGGTTGGAAGGAAACTGCAATCTGGATACGGGCCTCTTGTAGCTCTCCAAACCCTCAAACTAGCTTGCGCCCTCACTGGCTGAGCTGCTCACTCTGCAATGGATACTCCTGAAAAGTATGGTGAAATACCTGGATGGTATCTTTGATGGGCTAGGGTGTGTCTCTCAACACCGAAACCGATAAATGGTGGTGGTTTCCTCCAGAAATTCACAAAACAATAAGGTCATCTCTCCTCCTCCTCTGGGAACTCTCAACATCAAATCATAACAATGCATAATGAGGAATTAGGTCAAATTCCTCCCTTTATACCTTTCCCAATCTAATTCACCATTGAACTCACTTAAGCTAGGTGATTTTCCTCCTAAAGTGATTAATTAGTTAATTAAGTCCCCCTTTAACACCTTTTCATTCTAATTCTTGTTGACTTAGGCTTAAGTGACTTTTCCTAAGTATTTTGGCTTAATTCATCATTTATCTATCAATTCCTCCTTATTTCTCCATCTTGTTCCCTATTTGTGCCTGACTATAGTCTATGGGAACATATAGACTACTAAGTCACTCCCTGCTGGCCTACTCTTGGGAACGGGAAATCACAAAGAACCTCCTCGTATGATGATCTATCAAAAGAGAAAGCCAACTAGGGAGAAAGAACTTATTCAATATGTACAGAAGTATGATGCCCCAGAAGGAAATATGAGACAAAGGAATAACCCTAAACCATTCTCTAGGTATATGGCCTTGATGTGTGATCTCGTAGAAAAGGAACCTAATTGCTTTGAATAAGTTGTTCAGAATAAAGAATGGATGGATTCCATGACAGAAGAATACCAATCCACTATGAAGAATGATGTGTGGGAAGTAGTTCCCAAACCAAAGAAAAAATATGTGGTATCTTCCAAGTGGATATACAAAATAAAACATCCAGCAGACAAAAGTATTGAAAAACATAAGGCAAGATTTGTGGCTCATGGATTTTCTCAAAAGGAAGGTATTGGCTATGAACAACCATTTTCTCTTGTAGCTAGATGCACTTCTATCAGAACCATCATATCTCTTTCAGCCAAAAGGAAGTGCAAGTTGCATGAGATGGATGTGAAAAAAACTTTTTAAAATGGTGTTATTGAAGAACTGTATATAGAACAACGATAGGGGTTTGATGTTGAAGATATAAAGACTCATGTTTGCAGGTTGAAGAAAGGCATGTATGGGTTGAAGCAAGATCCTAGATCTTGGTATGGAAGAATTGATAGTTTCCTGACAAGATTGGGATTTACCAATAGTAAAGCTGATACTAACCTATACTTCAAGGTTATGAATGATGAGCCAGTTATATTCCTACTATATGTGGATGATTTATTCTTGACAGGAGAAGAAAATATCATCACAGATTGCAAGAATAATCTCACTGCAGAGTTTGAGATGAAATACCTAGGTCAGATGCATAAATTCTTAGGTCTTGAAGTTTGGGAGAGCCCAGAGAAGATATTCATTAACCAAGGGAAGTATGCAGTTGAAATACTAAATATATTTGACATGTTGGAATGTAAAGACATGAACACACCCATGGAAATGAATTTGAAGCTCCTGGTTGATACATCATTAGATTTGGTTGATGCTACTCTATACAGACATATTATTGGTTCATTGTTGTATCTGATGAATACCAGGCCAAATATATTCTTTGTTGTGAACACCTTGAGTTAGTATCTAGTGGACCTTAGACGTGTTCACCTAGTAGCTACAAATCATGTGATGAGGTACCTTAATGGTATGTTGGATTATGGTCTCTGTTATACTGGATATCATGACTTTAAATTGTATGGTTATACTGATTCATATTGGGTTGGAAGTGCTTCAGACAGAAAGATCCCTTCAAGATGTTGTTTCATTTTGGGTTCAATGACTTCATGGAAAAGAATGAAGCAAACCAATATTTCTCTTAGAATGGTAGAAGCACAGTACATTACAACATGTTCTTCCAGTTATGAAGCCATATGGATTCAAAATTTGTTGACAGGTTTGTTTGATCTATAAATGGAAGCCACCGTGATTCTATGTGATAACTAGTGTTTTTTAAAGATGATGAAGAAATCAGTGTTCCATGATAAATCGAAGCACATAGATATCTGGTACCACAACTTTCTTAATATGTTGCAGAGGGGAGTTGTCAAGCTCCAATATATTGGCACATATGAGTAGGTTTCATATGTGTTGAAAAAACCTCAGTCTCGTGTGAAGTTTGAGTACTTTCGAGACAAGCTTGGTGTAGTCCAAAAGGACCTCCCTCGAAAGGGGGGGTGACGTGGTACTCAAATAGGTTGTCCCACGTGGTACTTCATCCTCTCATATCCTTACCTTTTGGGATTTTTGGGTGTACTGACCGAAGAAGGATTCATCCCTAATTTTATGGGAAGAAGTGGATGAAGGTCTAGAGGGGAGATGGATGGAAAAATACAAAATCCTAATTATGAACCTTCCATATTCTTTCCCGAAGAGGTCTTGAGATAAATGAAACACATCTCCTAAAAAATCAAATACTTGCAAAAGAAAACACATAACATAAATGTTCCACATGATTGAGGGATTTACACAAAGTGCATTACAAGATAGACTATACCCCCATGAAACTAAGTGTACTTAGCACTTCAAGTGACACTTTTCTAGTTCCCTCCAAGATAATCTATTCACCATAGGGAGTACCTAGTGTTTTTAACTTAATTAATTAATGGCAATGAATGGGCCTGGAAAAAGGATGCCTTGAAAATGAAGGTGAAACACACCCTATACAAAGGAACCCATAAATAAGTCACTACAACCCTTTGTATGTCATGAAACCCATGACCAATATTCTTACCCCTATTCATGTCACTTCATCCACATGAATTGAGAAAGGTATTTCTGGGAAACACTCCTAAACTTGAGGTACAATTCACCTAATATGCCACTTTGTCCACCCTCCCATATCTAAACTTGGAAAATTACATAGTTTATTTGAGAACTTGTTTATTTTGACGAGGTAGTTTATATGTACATTCTTGGATGGCTCTTTTATTGATTCGATTTACTTATCATGATGCATTTGACTTGCGATCCTTGGAGGGCATATTAATTGTCTTTGTAGGACCTAGTTGGTGGACATATTTGAAAAAACAAGCCTAACTTGGGCTTCCTTGGGGCTTGAATCCCATAGGTTTGATACTAGGGCCCACATGTCATATGGTGATAATTTCCTTTGGAGGTCTGATATGACACCATGGAAGATGTAACCCAACCTATTAATATTCCAACGACCTACTCTTAGTTTCAAAACACCATGTAAAGAGGGCTTGATGTCACCTAGGGTTGAGGTTGTGGTGGTGGAGTTGTTACTCATTGACACTTGGCACGATTTGGTGGGAGATGAATTGAGGAGGATATATCACATAAGTGGTAAGCTCTAGAAGCCCCAATGACCTTAGAATTTTACTCCAACAACTTGCTCAAGGGGTCAAGATGTGACCCTTAGAGACATGACATCCCGTTAGGGTTTCTATTGTGCAATTTTTAAAAGATAAATTGAATTTTCTAATGTAAAGGGGAAAAGTAAGGGTTGTTTCCCCTTACTTTGTGGTTTACCCTAAAATAAGTGGAAAAACTCGTGTTATATGTTTTTGTATATATATAGATAATTTATATCTCATTTAATCATAGCTCTCCCATTGTGAGAAGACATATTGGATGAAATTTGCACCCTCCTAGGAATTTTTGGTATCTCTCTCTTGTGAAAATGATTCTTGGTGATATTTCTTGTTGAATTCTTGAGATAAAGTCAAGTGCCCCTCATTACGACTTATGTTGTTTTTCGTGGATGATAATTTTCTTGGTGAAATAGGGTTTGATCTCTCTCTCTCTCTCTTGGAATTGGTAAGGAAAATATGCATTTGTTAGTTCTTTCTTGCTTGTTCTTGGTCATTGTTGGTTGAAACCCTAGGAGGAGTATGATGGATACACCCTCCATTAAGATTCATCTTATTTTCTAAGTTTACAAGTCATATTTTGCAAGGGTTGCTAGGAGAAGTATGTGTGTACACCCTCCTACTTTTACCCTATTTTGATTGGAAAATCCCTAGGGAGTAAGAGGATTTACATCCCTAGGGATTTTTTTGATCCAACAAATATTTCTAAGAATCCATTCACCCATTTTTAAAAGGAACTAATATGAAATTTTTACATTAGAGAAATAAATTGTTTGCATTGGTAAACATGTTTTGGTGGGATATCAATCTTGTCAAGTTGTAAGATTTTATGCATGTTAAGAGATTATCAAGGAAAATAGGGCATCTTGATTGGCTTGTTATTCTTAGAGATATAAATCATTAAAATATACAGCTATTAGGGTTACAAAAAAATCATTCTTTTCTTACTTATAACTTATAATTCAACTATCATAAGTTTCCAATAATCTACCCCTATAATCTACTAGTCCTAACACATCTTTTGGGTTGATTAGTTGTGATTTTTGGTATATGTTTTTTTTTATTTAACAACTGTTTGCTACAGACATAAGGATGAAAAATAAATCTCCATTACTTGTTTCTTACAACCTTGTTTCATTGCTACAATATTTTTCTTCAATACTAGAGTTATGCTTGTGTTTAGCTAGCCAATATCTTGCATCATCTACATGAATTTTAGCATATTTTTTAGAATCTCTAATAATTACTCATTTGATGATATATATCTTTGTTGACTATTTCACATAGGGACAAAAATATTAAATTGATTGTCCAACTAAGGTATAACTCATACAGTTAGATTTTGTTGTGTCTCGACTATGTACAAACACTTTCTGGAGGTACTCAAAGACTTGGAAACCTTAAACCACTTCTGAGACATGTCATCAAATCCATATTCCACTCTTCCAATTGACTAATAGGGGCATACATTTCATTATCTCAATTTTCATCTTATTTCCTTTAGGGTAGCTCGATATTCCTCCTTTGAGGTGATAATTTCACCTATAAAGTGATGGGAATACCTATCTGAGGTGACATTGGGTAGGTGTTAGGTGTTCTCTTATTTTATTCCATATTATGGATTGTTTTGGGCTTTTCCCAACCTACACATTGTGTGATAACATTTTGTCATCGTTGTCAGGGAGGATTTTGAATCCTCTTTTGTTCCCTAATGACACTTTGGCAAGCTACGATTCCAAATTCGTTACTCCTACATTTCCTGGAAACTCCACTTGAAGGACGCTCCCTTTCGACCTTTGATGAGATCTCTGTAAATCTCATCTAGTGAATCCACCTTCCCAGAACCCATCTTCACTTAAGAATTTTCCCCCAGGGAGATTCACACCTTCCAAGGTCTACCTAAGAAGGCATCCCCTCAAGTCACCCATTGTCAAAACCCCTTTTCATGGTACTGTTCCTCTTGATCCAATGGGCCACCCTTGGGAAAAGGACCTTTACAAACCCATGATCATTTCCACCATCCCTAGATACCCAAACACAATGCCGAGAGAGTCTCACAAATGGTTTACAAATTTTCCTGGAAACAATGTGACCATTGTTGATGATCATCTCTATGCCATAGGCTGAGACATGGAAAATGTGGAAGTGGAACATTAGGAAGAATAAATGAAGATACTAGACTCATCATTGACTGAATATGCTTAGATATGGTTCAAGGGGATTCCCAATACTCACATCACATCTTATGAATACTTTTCTAAGTTATTCAAGAACATATGGACAACTAAGAAACATAATGGGATGCTCATAGCTCAGTTCAATCAGATAAAGGAGAAGGAGATTAACAGAATGAGTGAATTTGACAACAAGTTTGATATATTGTATAGTCAAATCCCCACATATCTGCACTATATAGTTGTAGTTGTTAGTCTCCTTTATATGAATGCATTCAATGGGAAATTTCGTTTCATTCCAAAGGACAAGAATCCCACCACCTTGGCACAAGACAAAGAGTACAATGAATAAATTGAAGAAAACCTCCTTGATTCAAAGGTTGATCCCTTTTAGTATCCTCATGTCAAGGTAGAAACAAAGACTAAGGCTTCCAGTAGAAGTTCTCATGATCCAATTTCCCTCTTGACTTAGAATATAGATTGAATGACTAATCAATTATTCCAAGATCATAATCAAATCATGGGCCAATTAACCACTATAAAACAAAATCAATCTACCTCTAGACCTCAGTTTGCTAGACAACAAAGAGATTCCACAAGTTGGAAATTAGGGCCTCAACAAGAGTCAAAGGCCCCTAATACGTTGAACCTAGTTGGGATGGTTAATGCAGAGAAGTCATTGTGGTGTTATGCATGTTAAGAACCCCACTGAGAGGATGAATCTCCCCGACAAGATGAATATTATATTGATAGTATGAACTTCATGGAAATGATCTTTAACTTACAATAGGAAGAGTTCACACATGAACAAATTTTTGAGGCTAGAAGACAAGGGGAAAGAGAGGGGAGACTCTACGTATTAAATCAGTTGACAAATGATCAAAGAAATGAACTAAGGAAGAGGGAATATTTGACATACTCTAGAAGAAATAAATCTTCAATTCCTCCATCATAATCTATCGCTCCTCCTCCATCTATAGAGAAGGTGGTACCACCACTTCCACCTCCAGTACATGAGTTTCTTCCAAATCCAACTCCAACAAATGAGATTTATTTGAACATGGATGTTGTAGCCATGTTTGGGAAATTGAATATGACGACCCCTGTAACAGAGATGTGCAAAATTCCTTTTGTGAGGAGGGAAGTCTTTGTTGAGTTTCAGTGTACCTTGGGAAGTGGTCCCGTTGTGGTTTTGAGTCTCTAACCCCAAGTGATAAATACATTGGGACTATGTACCTTGTACTTTATGTCTAATTCAACTTTGACTTCACTTAAGTCAAAAAGTTGAATTTTTGTCACTTAAGGAAAAAGTGACTAATTATTCACTAAGTTGGTGAATGAGGGGGCATAAAATGAACTTAGGGAACTTAACCCAAAGTGGGTTTGTGATTACTTGAACCATAAACAAATGAAACTACACCATACACAAGTGCTGCAATAACCAAGATCACAAGAATAAGTACCATGCACAAGAACACAAGAAATATCCTGGGAAACCCTTCTACTCAAGGGAAGAAAACCCAACAATCTTTTGCTATATTCTCAAGAGAAGATCCCCCAACCATAAAACCCTAATGCACACAAGAGGGTTCTCTACAAACTTGAAAATTGTGCCCAAGAGAGGTGCACACTTTCACCTTAAAATGTACTTGTTGAAACTCTGAAATTACATGTGTCTGTGTATTTCCTCAATGGGGAAATCACTTTTATTTATACAAGACCAAAAACAACAATAGGTGTGTTTCTTGGCAAAATAGGGCCGACCTAAATAACTCAGAAATATAAATAGTTATAAAATTAAACCTTAATTATATTTCACATATGGTGGGGCTGACTTGTACCTTTTACATCACAATTAGGGTTACAAGTAAATCTTACACTTAGACAATATAGCAAGGGATCCACACATCCACTAGTGCTAAACCACTAGGGACATCTCCACCTATGCTCAACCATAGGGACATCATACTCAACATACCTCTATCTCAATTGAGTCCATAGGATAATCATCTGGAGTACCACATTGACTCAACTCTCTACACAGAGGAGAATGATATACCCATCACATGGGCACACCCAACCTCTGGGGGACGACTCAAATATCACATAGAGGAAAACAATGCACCCCACGACAAGGGAATGCCAAACACTGGGCTCTCTCATAGGTCGACTCAACTCAGTAATAGAGGATAATGTATCCTGGAGGATGTCCCATAATGCTGCAATCATCAACACTCCCTCTCAGCTATGGAGGCATTCCCCACCAGGCCAAGTCTCTCACGAAAGTACTCAAACTTCATCCTAGCAAGCAGTTTGGTGAATATATCTACAATCTTGTCATGTGTAGAAATGTAATACATGTGTACTTCTTTTCTCTTCACCATGTCACTGATATAATCAGATTTTATCTCAATGTGTTTTGATTTATCGTGAAACATAGGATTCTTAGAGAGATTCACACAGTTCTGGTTATCACAATGAATAATGGTAGAATCCATCTCATGATCAAATAAATATGTAAGGATATTGCGAAGCCACACTGCTTCATGGACTTCCACACTCAACCCTATATACTCTGCTTCTGTGGTACTTGTTATCGCACGGTTTGTAGGAAGGGTTTAGGCAGCTTGAGTCAAGGCTTAAAACCGACGTAACAGGAGCTTCCCCACCCACTATCACCTCGATGGGGATCTCTTTCTATTTAGGATGGCTAGTCCAAGGGAGACGTCCCTAAGAAATATAGGTTAATGAAGGGCTAAAGGTATGATGGATCAAAGTCAAAGAATCCCTTTCATAGATTACTGCCAATAGAGATAGTCAAAGAAGATATTGTTCCACTGGATGGCACCTGTTTGCGAGACAAGACAAACAAACTAGAATATGTGCTGCAGTGGGTTAGTACTTTAAAGCATTAATGACTATCTTCAAATATATATGAGAAATGATCAAATGAAATTATTGACGAAGTCAATGATTTCTAAACAAAATCCAATGACTAATATCACTCCTTCAATAAAGCATAAGAGATAATGAGCATTCAATGTGCACAATTAAAACCTTGTATTATATCACAATGCCATAAATATCTCAAATCAGCTCATATAAATGATGTTGCTGCGTCACCTATATTGTTGCTGCTATGGATGTGACGTCAAGCACTAATCAATAGGTCAAAATGAAGACAAAGAGTAAAAGGTTTCCTTCAATAAGCTTATAAATGCAATTACTAACTCAATGTCTATCATATGAGGTGAGAAAAATCACAACGTTGCAAGCTAAGCAAAAGATCAAAGTAATGTGACGTCACCTATATAATTTTGCTGCAGTCACTATGACATCAGCCCTAAATGATAGGTTAGAGAGGCCAAAAAGATAACGTTTTGCAAAATTAACCAATGGAAAAGTGTAAAACCTTTATGGCCACCTAGAGGAGACTTGGCCGCAACTTTTAAGAGCAAACAAGAGTGAAATAGGTTAGGATGTCACCTCTAGGGTTAGGGTTAGTAAACAACTAGGGTTAGTCGCTAGGTTAGTTAGGGTTTCAATTCAAAAGGTGTTTGAAAAAGAGTTTGAAGACAACAAGCTCAAAAAAGAGTTTCTAGACTAGTGCCTTGGGTTAATGGAGTCAATTGAAGTGAGACTAATGGTTTGGAAAACTTAAACTTAAGGACAAGAGGGTTAGGGTTTGATGGTGTTGCTATGGC
>ML778010.1:1732803-1761250 GCA_009831015.1 Picea engelmannii
CCCCAACAGTGGTCAAGTGGATTAGTGTAAGATCCAAGCAGTCATCCAAAATGAAAAGGACCTAATGCATATATAAGAAGGTTATAATGATCAAATATGACACATACCATGATACCTCAGACCAATTACCTCATGGAGCAAGAGCCCTCTCTGATGCAAGCCCAGGCCGGTGGTGATGGAGGCTGGTACTGCTGACTGGACAAGTCTGGCTGAGAAGAAGAAATATGGGCCCTCAAGGGCCATGCTTAAGTCGATCATCTCTCGTACTCCATGTCTGGGATCATGTGGGCCTCGATACATGATCTCCTAGTTATCCCTAGATATCGGGGATAACAGTACTCAAAGCCACAGAGCTCTGTTTTCTGCTGCACTAGGAAACCATGGCAGACCCCAAGGTAAAAAAACAACCATATGTGCTCTTCCAGTCCACTGCACTCCCTACCCAATATGCATCGGCATATCCATGCAATATCATGTCTATACTGGAGGCATATATCAGGCCATATCCAACTTGCCTCATAGATATCTCAATACATGCTTTGTTTCTATCCAGTGAGTCTATCTCAACTGACTCATAAAATGACTACATACATTCACTGCATAGCATATATCAGGACTGGTGTTAACCAGATACATCAATGATCCAATCAAATGTCGATATAGATGTGGATAAATCTCTCATGAATCAATAGAAACCTCATTAATTTTATTCAAATCCATCACCATCAGTGTAGGCATGGATTTTCAGTCTATCATACAAAACTTCTTCAATATATCCACTGTATATTTTCCTTGACTCAGGAAAATATCATCAGTCCTCTGCCATACTTCTAGTCCCAAGAAGAAGTGCATCATACCCAGATCCTTCATCTTGAATTCAAACGTCAATTCTCGCTTTCATTCAAAAATAAATCTTTCTAAACCAGTGATGAATAAGTCATCAACGTACATGTAATGATCCCAAGCCATTATGCAAGGATCATCACGGTTTTGGTGTCTTTTTAAAACTTTTTCTAGTTTTGGTATTTCGTCAAACAGTTTGCTGATCTACTTGTTTATATGTGTCTATATGTGTGTATGCAGCAAATAATAGAAAGAGATAACCATGGAACATACCTCAACCATATGCAATAAGATAGACAAGCCAAAACATCTCAAATCTTCTTTATTCATAAAATAGAAGAACCTGCTACAATTGAGATGCCGATCTGGAATGATCAACAGATGGCCAAGATGATAGACAATGGATAAAAAGTATGAGCTTCTACAAAATTCTTCTGACAATACACAATAAGCCTCCAAAGGATGGATAAGAGATGAAGACCAATGCCAAGTACCAAACCCCTCATTACTGGAAGATGCCACGCTCTGCTGGATAACTGAAGCTCCTCAACAATTCGGCCCTGGTGCCAAAGATGTCAAATCACCTCCAGAAAGATGCAAAATAGTATATTGGGCAATGGTAAGAACAACCCAGGTGCTCGAATCTCCAAGATCCCTCTCAACCTCTGTAGATCTGAACTCCTCCACTGAATGGTGTGCCCCACTAGATGATTGAAGCCCTAGATAATTCAGCCCCGATGAAGGAGGCCTCCAAATGCTCTGAAACTCTCCACGATGATAGATCAGGATGCTGCAATGAGAACCCAAGTGCTCAAATCCTCAAATACCTGCTAGATCCTTAGATCTAGCTACCCTCCAAATAATGCTGCGCCCTCCTCTTGGGAAAACATCCCACTCTCAATACAAATTGATCTTCCACTGAAAGACTCCGGAAAACCACCAAGAATGATGCCAAGACACCTGCAAAGGAATCCCAATACCTGGAATTCCCGGAATCCCCTTCTCCTCATCTAGGACAAATCCCTCCTCAATGAATGGTGCGCCCCCCTTGCTGGAAACGCCCAACGGGTGCGCCCTCTCTCTATCTGCACAAGCAACTGATGTGGAATCCTCCTGCAACTGAGTAGATCTGGAACTAGAATGGTGTGGGAGAGTATTGCATCCCTAAGACCAAGCTTGGGACAAGCTAGGTGGAACCTTTCACCACCGAATCATCCTTTAGGGCTTGTTAAGTCAAAACCCTCAAAACCCCCAATATTGGGCTCACTAGCTAAAGCCAGATATCAAAAGATAAACATACATGAATAATGAGAAGAGGCCCTTGCCTTTCCTTTATACTTTCATCTCACCTTGTCCCTCCAAAGTGACTTTCATTTTATTAATATTTAATTAATTAATTAAATCACTTTAATTAATTAATTAACCTTTTTACCTTTGAAAATCTCCTTATCTCTCCTTGTGGCTTCCGTGGCCACTGAAAGTCACTTCTAGCCATCCCATCCTGTAGTGTTTCTCCTCCCAATTCCAATGAGATATTACACTGAGAGGTTCCTCCAAGTAATGTGCCCAAAATGACCTCTTCAGTGAATTCCATTGACTTATAGCTCAAAATAGTCAAAATCATGGAAATCGTCAGAATGCAACGAAACCAAAGCCAACCTATGCGGAATGGCTCATAATGATGGAATATGATGATCAATGCAAGATGGACCCCACAATGCCTCTCAAATACCCCTGTCCTCGCTATAACATCCATCTGGCCACTCTGGTCATCATAAATCTCTACACTGGGATAATGTCCCAAAGTGGGGACATTACAGTACAAGACCAAGATCAAACACTCGTCACCAACAATGTGATAATATAGGTTTGGATAAAAAAAACTCGTGGTGAAGACCAAAATCATCGGAAATGCATCCATCTTCTTGTACCAAGCACAAGGTTCCTGCTTTAGTCCATACATGGATTTCTTCAACCTGCACACATGAGCTTTCTCATCATGTATCACGAATCCCTCTAGATGCTTGATGTAAAATTCTTCCTCAATCTCACCATTGATAAAGTCTGTCTTTACATCCATCTGATGTAGTTTCTAACCCATAGATGCATCTAGTACAATGATAGTACGGATGGAAATGTATCGGGCTACAGGAGAAAATGTCTTCTGATAATCAATTCCCTCCACCTGTGAGAATCCTCTGGCCACAAATCTTGCTTTGTACTTATTGACACTTCCATCATCTACATGATTGATCTTATATATCCACTTGGAAGTCACTAAAGACTTCCCTTCTGGTCTCAGAATAATATGCCACACATCATTCTTCATGATGGAATGATACTCTTTTCTCATGGCATCTTTCCATACTTGCTGACGTGCTTCTTCTCCATGAAAAGAAGGGTAAATATCAATGATGTGGCTCATGGTTGAAACATATCTTGAAAATATCTTTGGTTTCTTTCTCCCTCAGAATGTGCCTCAAGGAGCTGCATGTCCCTCTACCTCGTGCAGAGTTTTTCGAGCCTAGGAAGGCGTTTTAGTCCTACTGCAATGTCTCTGGGGACATCAACTAGATCAAATGGAACAATGGTTGTCTCCCTTTGAACTGGTGAAGGGGGAAAATGTACTGTCTCACTGTCAATATCCATCTGATATTCTTTGGATCTTTGAAAGGATATCTCTTCCTCAAAGATGACATCCTTTTTCACCTCAACCTGTCTCTCACCATGGATGTAGATCTGGCATGCTTTGAATATTCACTATATCCCACAAATGTACCGTTTATTCATGAAGGGTATAGCTTCGACCTATTGTCCTTAGGTACATGAAAGTATACTGGAAACCCAAATATCCTGAAGTGTCCAACCTTAGGATTCACTCTGGTGAAGGCTTCTTTGAGAGTTATATTCTTCAAAATCTGGTGAGAACTCCTATTCTGAATGTATATTGTTGCCATGGATACTTCTGCCCACATAATCATAGGTAGACTCTGATCATGTATCATTGTTGTGTTTTCCTTAATGATGGTTATGTTCTTCCTCTCTGTAACCCCATTTTGTTGAGGGTCATAAAGAATTGTGTACTTCCTCTTGATCCCTGCCTCAATACATAAATCAATGAAATCATTGGAGGTGTACTCTCCTCCATTATCTGATCTTAGCACCTTGATCTTTCTTTCAAACAGGTTCTCAACCTGAGCTTTGAATTCTTGAAATCTTGCAAGGACTCCATCCTTGGTCTTCAAGAAATAAATCCATGTCTTTCGAGAGTGATCATCAATGAAGAGAGAATAGTAAAAATATATGTTCAAGGATGCAACACACAGATCTAAATGTACCAAGTCCAAGTTCCCCTTAGATCTTATGTCACTTCTCAAGAAGGACCCCTTGAAATTCTTTCCAAGAGCATAACCTTTACAAACACCATTATGTTGAACCTGTATATCTGGAAGGCCCCTTACCATATTCCCTAGAGCTCAAAGGGATATATAATTAATGTTAGTAAGTCTCCTATTCCATAGTACACTCAGGCTGATAGTATCATGTAACAGGGTCTGGAATGTCTGGATAGTCAACCCTTATAAGTTGTTTTCTTGAAAACCAATTACTCATGCATAATTCATATGTGAGTCCTTGTGTGTTATAACCCTGAATTGCACCACACATGCTTACATGGCATAAGGCCATATCATATCCCTTCTTTTCCAAAGCACTATTGAACAACTCTTTAAAAAACCTCTTTTATAAAGGCACATGTGCCCTACTCCATTACTGCACGCATGTACATGCTGGCTGACCTAAGACAGCCTGCGTGGACCGACAAAAGCACGAAAAAGGGAAAGTTGCCGGTGGAACACAAAAGCTATGGGTGAGTTAAATAAAACTCCCGGCCATGCATGGTCGAGGGTTCATCCAAATACCTAGCTCCTTCTAGCCTATAAAAGAAGGGGTAGGGTTCCCATTTGGAAGAGGAAAAATATAGCAAAGAAACTCTGCCCATTTGCATATTCCCATTGTCCCAACCCTTTAGCCTTCCTTGTGCCAAAGGAGATACAAGGAAAAGCAGTTGGAGGATAGTCGAAGAGGAGCCTAGGATCAGGTTCGTGGAGCAGTGGCCGGTCTCAAATTTTGTAAGTTGACTCATTCAAAGTAATAAAGAAAGTGCTTTTCCCATCCCAATTCATGAGTTATTCATAATTTGCTAAGTACATGTTTGAATTTCTAACCCATTATTCTATAGGTAGTATGCATATGTAGTTGTTTCTTATCTTGTATGTAGGTCAACATTGGAAAGGAGAACTGCGAACAAGTAATCAAGTGCGAGAAGGGATCGACATCAAATGCCCAGAACAAGGTAGGTTGATCTAGCCATGCATTTACTAAAAAGAAATGGGATTTAAGTCTGGGGATGAAGGTAGAAAGTAGATTTTCTATAGGTCATATCTACATGAAAATTCTAACCCTATTTGCTAGTCCATAAGAAGATTTCCCTCACAACAGAATTGGCAACCATACTAGGGAGATTCTCTAGGGTTCTTAAGAGTTTTATGTGTTTTTGGGTAGTTTTTAGAAAAAGACTGGTTTTTTTTGCTGTTTTTTTTTTTAGTTTCTGTAAGGTCTGAGCTAGCAGAGAGTTTGGTTTTCCATACCAGCTTTCTCTGATTTGCTTTACTATGTTTTCCGGGACCCACAGAGATACACACAGCCTGCATAAGGTCTACATGAGTGTACCTTCACCCTACTCTCTTACAACTCGTGTGTGAACGCTAGCTGAGGAAGTAGCAATAGCGTGTAGAGTCAAGATAATTTTGGAGGCAGTCATCCTCTTCCCTGTCAGAATCAGAAATTCCCAGGGGTTTTCTGGAATTATGTTTGAGTCTTGGTTGTTTGCAGTCCTATCTCAGATTGTTTTTGCTTTATCATTTTTCCTTACATTATTTGTTTTCTCTGTTAAAAAGAGTGTCCAAGCCTTCAAGGGATCTTGGTTATCAATATCAGTGGTCTCTTCCTGGTTTTGGCTTGTCTGTTTTCATTTTTTCTCAGAGTTTAGATATACACGCGGCCTGTACAAGGTCAGCCCGCGTGTACACGCCCTCTGTCTCTATACAGCGCACATTTGCATGCTTGTTGTTAGATTAACAGTCACGTGCTTGTACATGATACTTTTCGTTGAGGGTAAGGTAGTCATCCTTTCCCTTGATAAGAATTATTCCTCTCAGGTGTTTGAATCTCTGTCTTAGGAGTCAGTAGCTTAGGATTAATCTTACCCTTAGCTTGCTTTTTCTCATTTAAAAGTTGTAATAAAAAAGATTTTTTTTGGGTTTTTAGACAAGTGTGAGAGTCATTTAAAAAAAAAAAAAATTGCTAGCGTGTGATTTTTGACCTGATTCTTTGCGATCTTCGATTAGGCCATAATTGTTTTTCTTGGTTTTTTGCTTGTTGGTATTTTTCCTTTTTTGCTTTATCAAGCATTTAAATAAAAAAATCTCTTTCCATTTTCTTGTTTGGTTGAAGAGTGTGTTTCTTCATTATTAGCCAGGGAAAAGTCATTTATTTCATAAGTTTATGCAGTTTACTTAGATCATAAGTAGCTTGTAGTCAAGTGAAATTTCTTTTGAGTTTGCTGTCCAAAATCTTAGAAAATTAAAAATATTTATTTTGAAAAGTTGTTGAAATTTTTCATTAAGTAAAAGTTTTGTTTCCAGCTTTTTTATTCATTTTTTTCTTTCATCTATTATACATCATCAGTTTCACTTTCATACCCCTTGATATAAGACAAAGCCATAAAATTAACGCTAAATTTAAAATCTACTAGACTTTTATGTTTGTAGGGTTCACCAACTAGTTCAGGATTAGGGCCTTGAATTAGGTTGGAGAGGAAACTCTTCAAGGCCATTTCAAATCAAACATTGGAGTCTGAGTTAGGGAGTGTCTAAGTCCAGTGTCATGAAATTTATCCAGGACCCCCCTCTAACACAGGGGATAAACACGAGGTCACGTACAGAAAGGTAGCAGAGATAACCCCTCCAAAGCTGGACCAATTGTAGTGGAGAACACATATAGAGGGCTTGTTTTGGGATTTCGTTGATTGCATTTTCCACGGGGCTTCATAGGTCTTGAATCCATTCAAGGTCCTCAGTTGTCTTCTGAACCACTTTCTTTCGATACCCTTGACAGGTTTCGGGCTCGATACCCTGCTCATTGTGGTCTACCCAACTTTTGACTGTACCCGCCTGGTGACTGTTTGCGCGTTGGCAACCTAGTTG
This sequence comes from Picea engelmannii, assembly GCA_009831015.1. Classification (NCBI taxonomy): domain Eukaryota; kingdom Viridiplantae; phylum Streptophyta; class Pinopsida; order Pinales; family Pinaceae; genus Picea; species Picea engelmannii. The sequence continues at coordinate 1,739,913 of ML778010.1, forward strand.
CCTATCTATTTTAGGGACATACACAGGTGACTGCAGGGGTATACCATGGTACCTAGGACAGACATTGGGCCACGCTTTGTAGAGTATACCCGGAGGGTGCTTCCATGTTTGAGTTGCACTTGCACTGGTAAGTTGCTCTAGTGTTGGTTGTTGTAACTGTTCTTCCAATTAGTTTAGTGTTTGCCTGTCTTATCGTCTAAGGACTTTTTTAGTGTGTGTTACTTTTGAACATTTAGACTACCTTATTGTGTCTTTGATCTTCTCACATAGTGGAGGATCACAAGCTCCACTGGTCACGAAGGATTCTTGGCCTGCTGTCGGTTACACTGGAGCCACCCCCACCACCATTGAGGAGAAAGCTAGACCAACAAGGGTCTTTTGAAGCAACCGAGTTACAAGCAATTGTGCCCGACCAACACCCGGAGGAATTGACCATTTTGGACCTTGAAGCACACACTCTTGGCTCAGTTGAAACCCCAACCACTGATTTCTTAGCACCTTTCATCATACCAATCCAATTTTATGAGTGTCGGACAATGTTGCACACAACAATGGAAACAAATGTTGTTACTCCCTCTAGGAATTCTTCCATTTCCACTATGGTTGTCCCCACAGGAGAGTTTTCACCTCCTAAACCACCATCATTGGTCCGAGCCACCATGGTATTGACCGCTTCTACATTGCACAGTGGTCCGATCCCATCTTTGGCAGCGACCACAACCCCTTTCACACCAAGTGTGGCAGGTCCTCCATTCTCATATGGGATGCTTAGTTCGGGTACAAGTCCTGTACTTTATTACTCCACTTTATAGATTTTGGGTCTGGGGGCAGGGAGCTCTAGTGATCCTCTACAAGGTCACATCAGGGGAACTCCTTCTCCTTTTAACGCTTTTCCTTACGGAGGAGGTCATATCCCTCCTTCGTCCCCTTCACTTGGTGGCTCACTTCATCCATCCACTGGGAAACCTACATGCCATAGTTTATTTGGAACAAGGAGTCAAGGACCAACTTCACATAACATGCCGGTAGGTTTGACACCGTTTTCTTTGGCTAGAACATTTGGAAACATCGCCTTCTCATCAACCACTTTCCCATCTGGGGGCAATCCCAATTTTGGACAATCTACTCCTATGCAGGGTACTATTCCTACACAGGGGGAAGACCTAGGAACTTCTTCCGCAACAGGACCTTGGAATTCAAGGAGGGGATCTGTTCTCTCCTCCGGAATGTTGATCTAGGGTAATTCTTTCCACAATCAATGGAACCCCGGACAGACTACTATGCCCATCCCCACGGGACCACCATGGGGAAATATTTCCCAGAGTCCGTCGAATATAATACATGCTCAACCATCTATGTCCTATTTGGGAAATCAGGTGATGATGTCGCCATATATGAAAAATCCATACGCTAGCCAGGGCCCTGGTTTCTACCAAAATCCGGGCCAACAACCAAACTTTTCCTGGCAGCCTGGTGCTAGTCAAACTCCAGGCCCCTTTTTCCTAGGTTATCACCAACAACCCAAACTACCTTTCCTGGCGACTTTGCACTTGCCAGATTTGACAAGGTTGTTGAATGACCCCATTTGTCATGATCCATGTTGGCCTCCTATGTCGACGAAGTTGCCTTCAGACATTCCAAAGTTTGAAGCCAAGCCTAACGAAGATCCAGGTGATCACGTGACTACCTTCCATCTTTGGTGCTCATCTAACTCATTGAAAGATGACTTCGTACAGTTGCGATTGTTTCAACGTACTCTCATTGGGAGTGCCACAAAATGGTACATTGAGCTCAATCGCTCAAGATACTCTTCCTTCGATGAGCTGGCAATGGCTTTCTTCAACCATTTTCAGTTACCTGTGAGATAAGATGCTGGCATAGAGCTGCTGGCCAATTTCGAGCAAATGACAGTGGACCATATCTCTGATCACATCCGAGAATGGAGACGCTGGAAGAGTCTCATTAAGGTGCCAGTCCCACCAACATTCTTGCTTGAGTGGTTCCTTAAGTCTTTGGTCCCACAATTATCCAAAGATGTCGCAACATTGGGTGTATTCTCCGAAGAAGACGCCATCATGAGAGCACAACAATTTGAGCTCATATATTCTCAGTCCAGTTTATTATACAACATCTTGCCAGATGCACCACGCTCAATACTGGATAAAACTAGATAGAGAGATGGACCACATGCCGATGGTATTGTTGGTTCAGCACACACAAAGCCCTCTGAGCAATTAATGAAGTAGTTGCAGCAGTTATCTATACAACACACAGCAGCTAGCCAAGCCATTACTTTGGTTTCTCCCCCTACCCAAACATCGGAAGTATACACAGTGAAGTCGACTAACCCAAAGGCCACCCAGCAGCTTGAAGGAAAGAAAAAAACAACGAAAGAAGGGTAAGGGGGATAAAAAACCTACCGATAATGATGGTAGGGACAACACTGAAAAATGGAAGGCGAGGTATCCATGCAACTTATGTGTGGAAGACCACCCAACCCATCTATGTCCTCAACTTGCAGAGGCCCAAAAATTTGTCAGGCAGCAACAACAGGTGGTGTTGACCAATCCATTTCAACATGGGTAAAATCTAACTCAATCCTCTGTAAGCACAGAAGGGGGCAGCCAAGAACCCTATCCGCCTCTGAACAACCCCACGTCTGCGAACGTATATATGGTTAGGGGTGATTCTTTTATATCGACTAGAGCACACGACTATAGTAAACCAAGCACTTCTGAGAAGGGTAAAGAAGTTGACCTCCCATCTCTTCCTCTATAGATTGAGAAGACGTTGGGAGAAACAATGACATGCATTCCCAAAGGTGCATTTAAAAAAGCTTCTCATAACCCAAACACAAGGGCTGCCCAGAACTACTCTGTGGTGGAAGATTTATCACAAACCCCTTGTGTGATGTTCGCTTTGGAGGTCCTCCAAAGCTTCCCTTCTCAGAGGAAATCCTTGTTAATCGCTTTAGGCTCTACCGAGACTAGTAATCCGGGTACAATCATGTTGGATACAACCAACTTAAAACCTCATCTGCCTTACCACGTAGCGTTTCAGATAGTAGTGGCTTATACCATGAAAATTTTTACTCAGAATATCTTCTCCATGGTGGTTGATGAGGGCGCCTCGACATGCGTTATGTCGTTGGCATGCTGGAAGGCCATTGGCCAGCCCAATTTGTCTTCGTCACCTACTCTCCTCATCGCTTTCAACGGTCATTCTTTCCGACCACATGGTATCGTTCCTTCTTTCCCCGTACAGTTAGGAGGGAAGACCGTGTGCATTGAAGTTGAGGTAGTCGATGCTCCCCTCGACTATAACCTCTTGTTAGGAAGGAGTTGGACTTACGCCATTCAAGATGTGGTTGCTACAGTTTTCCAGGTCTTGTTGTTTCCACACGAGGGTCAGATAGTGACCATCGATCAATTTTCCTTCTCTAGACCTGACCCTACTTTGGGGGCATCCACGGTCCTGATGATTGATAATCCTCAACCAGGTGTCGTCAATGTAGGGGTTGGTTTGTGCCCATCTTTGATGAGTACCTTCGATTACCCTCCCCCTCAAGGTGATATCAAGTTTATATCCAATCACCATAAGGTTGATATTTTTCAAGTTTCGTCATTCCGCATGACTTACTTCAACGATCCGTGGACACTTCCTTCCCCAGCGGCCACGATGGATGGTACAGGGCATCCGGGCATGTCCATGCCTTTGTCCATAGCTGAAGTAGCATACTCCTTAGTCCAACAAACTTCAGCTCACACTAATCTATCTCGTGTACAAGAGTTAGATCCTCTTCTAGAGCCTATTTGGGCTCAGGGTTCTCTCGCTCACACCGATTCGTTAGACTTAGGCTTACCTTCTGATGAAGCAGTAATCGAAGCAATGACTAGTCCAGACAAACCTTGGGAAGATCTTCAACACAGATCATATTTTCTCCCAGAGTTAAGCTGAATCGAAGAAGAAGAATTCACTGTGACCATGATGGGAGTTCAGTCGTGCCCTATTAATCTCTTAGCTACACACAAAATTTATGATGAAGGCAATATGGAAATTATCGTTGAAACTAGACCGATCAATATCTCCCAAAACCCTAGCGTCGTGGAGAATGTTTTCTTCAGAGCTGACTACTCCCCCAAAGAGATTCAAATCTACACAGATCTTTTCAAAGAATTTTGTGACGTTTTTGCCTGGTCTTATGAGAAAATGCTAGGTATTGATCCAAAAATAGTTGAACATGAGATTACAATGTATCCTGATGCCAAGCCTGTTCGGCAGAAGCTTCGTCCAGTTAATCCTAAGAAAGCAGCAGCCATTAAGGTTGAGGTTGAGAAATTGCTAAAGGAAGGTTTTATCTATCCTATGCATTTGACTCAATGGGTGTCAAATATCATGCCGGTCAATAAAAAACAAGGCATGATTCGTGTATGTACCGATTTCCGTGATTTGAACAAGGCATGTCCCAAAGATAATTTTCCCACACCATTCATCAACCAGATCATTGATGAATGTGCGGGTTGTGAAGCCTTTTCTTTCATGGATGTTTTTTCGAGATATAACCAAATTCAAATCAAACCCAAAGACCAACAAAAAATGACATTCATCTGCCTGTGGGGTACATTCGCATATTGAAAAATGCCTTTTGGTCTCAAAAATGTTGGAGGCACCTTTCAGCAGGACATGTCTTTTTCTTTTCATGACCTCAAGCATATAGTCAAATCTTATCTAGATGATTTAGCATCGCGATATCGCAAGAGAATGGATCATCCCACACACCTCTGACTTATATTTGAACGTTTTCACTACTTTCAGAGTCTCTTGAATCCAAACAAGTGTAGTTTTTGCGTAACGTCAGGATGATTGTTAAGTTTCATAGTATCAACAACAAGGATCATGGTCGATCCTCTCAAGGTTGAGGTAATAATTCAATTGCCCCCCCCACGCACAATCCTTCAACTTCAGAGTCTACAAGGCATGGCGAACTTTTTACGACGCTTCATCGCCAACTATGCCAAAATCACCAAGGGTTTTATGCACTTACTAAAGAAAGACGTTCCTTTTTACTGGGATGACGCTGCTCAATGCTCTTTCTTTGCATTAAAACATGCCCTCATAGCTACCCCTCTGCTCCAGCCACCTAACTATAACAAATATTTCTTATTATATCTGGCTACAACAGAGTCAACCTTTGGCATGGATTTAGTTCAGGAAGATGACTTTTTCTCATAATACGTGATCTATTACCTAAGTTGAGGCCTCGTAGGACCGGAACTCAATTATTCTCATATCGAAAAACTTGCATTGGCAGCAGTTCATGCTGTTCAACGATTCCATCATTACGTTCTGTTTCGCAAGACCATCGTCATTGTTGTCGTGAATCCATTCCAGTACATGTTGACATGATGGGTAATAGGCAGAAAAATCAATAGATGGATAGTCATCCTCCAGGAGTTTGACTTAGACTTCGTTTCAGCAAAATCCAAAAAGTCACCGGTCTTCCCAGAGATTATTTCGAAACTTCCGGTTGAATTAGGTGACGTTGTGCCTGAAGAATTGCCTATCCGGGGAGATATATTTTTTATCACATCTTTAGATCCCTGGTATGGAGATATGCTTATCTATCTCTAGACTTTGAAGTGCCCCACTTTTGCTTCTCGTGATGAGCGTCGACATATATGCCATCAGGCTAAGAATTATCTCATACTCGATGATACGTTGTATCAGAGAGGTGTAGAATGCATCCTATGCCAATGTCTCACTCGTGAGGAGGAAATTATCATTCTTAATGATTGATATACAGGAGCTTGTGGCGGTCATTTTTCTGGGTTGGCAATAGCCCAAAAGATTCTATGAGCAGGTTACTTCTGGCCAACACTTATCAAAGATTGTATTGAATCGGTCAAAAAGTGCCATTCGTGCCAAATCTTCTCTTGGAGGATGAGGACACATCCTTCTCCCATGTTTCTTGTCATCACCGTTGGTCCCTTCACCAAGTGGGGGATTGATTACACCACATGCAACCCCCCTTCAGCAAGGGGGCATCACTATATCATCATAGTTGTCTACTACTTCACAAAGTGGGTTGAAGCTATGCCAATGTTTAAAGATGATGGAGAGACTGCAACTCTCTTTTTATTCAACCAGATCATAGCAAGGTTTGGCGTCTCGAGGGAGATTGTCACTAACCATGGTTGTCACTTTCAAAATCAGATGATGACCGAATTAACATCAAAGCTTGGGTTACGGCAAGAACATTCATCACCCTACAACCCCCAGACCAATGGGTAGGTTGAAGCTGTAAACAAAACTCTTAAGACTATTCTACAACGAACTATCAACTCAACCAAGTCAAATTGGCATTTGATGTTATACTCAGCATTATGGGCTTACCGAACATCTGTTAAGACTGCAACTAGTTTCTCACCTTTTCAAATCGTTTACGGGCTGGAGGCAGTCTTGCCCATCGAATGTCAGATCCCGTCTCTAAAATTGGCAGTACAATTATTGCCAGACACTTCTCCACTTGAAGAATGGTTAGCATACCTTGAGAAGCTCAATGAACAGTGTCATGATGCAGCCTTGGCCAATGAGGCTCACAAACATAAGTTCAAGTGTTAATATGATAGGTTCGTTCGTCCTTGGATTTTCTCTGAAGGCGACCTTGTCCTGGTCTATGACCAAGATAAGGATCCCCTGGGGGTAGGTAAATTCAAACCCATGTGGTTCGGGCCTTTCATCATAAAAGAGGTATTAAAAAAGGGCACCTATCATCTGGTTGATTTCGAAGGGAATGCTTTGATGGAGCCTAGAAATGGGCTCTACCTCAAGAAGTATTACTCATAGGCAGGTCACTGTGGGTAACTTTTTGTAACATATGTATAGTCTTTGTACTATTACTTTTTAGTTTCTTTTAAGTGTTATGGACATATCATTGATGTTATCTTTCATCACTGTGACACAAAACCATCATCTCTTCTTTAGAAGTGTCACAACTTGGTGGTAGAGCTTACCAGAACATGAATGCCCTAGGTAGATCCTGGTTGTATTATGGTATTCATGTTGTCCCTAAAAACACTGTAGGCTCAGGAGTCCTTGTAGTTTTTCCTGAATACAAGTTTGAGCCTCATGTGCATGATTCTTCTTCACTCTTGACCTCACCCTCAGGACTCCCAAAAAATAACGGGTCTTCTTTTAAGCCCTTTTCAGACCCTCTAAATATGAAAAGATTGTCGAGCGATCTTATGGCCTCTCATGCTTGTTAAACTGAAATTTGAAGTCATGTCTGTCAGGTGGTAGTTTACCATTTTTTCGGTTCGGACGGTCAACTGTATGAACAAAGGTATACTCTATGGAACTTCAGCTCTATAGAAGAGTACTCTCAGGTATAATTTTATCCCTTTTTCGGGCCTGAGGGACTAAACTTACGAAGAAGGAACCCCCACGGAGTCCATAGTCAAGCTCTTTTCAGACTCCCTAAAATTGAAAAGATTGTCGAGTGATTTTATTCTTTCACACTCGTTAAATTGGTCCAGAAGAACATTCCTGACGTAGTCCATAGTTAAGCTTTTTTCAGACTCCTTAAAAATGAAAAAATGGCTGAGTGATATTGTCTTTATCACACTCGTTAAAATGGTTTTGAATAGACGTCTTGTAGGTGCTAGTTTACCCCTTTTTCGAACCGACTAGACTACCTTCGAAAAAGGTACCCCAATGGAGTCTCCTTTTATGTCTTTTCAGACTCTCTAAATATGAAAAACCACCAATCTTACCTTCTCTGGGCTCATTAAACTTACATCGAAGGACGTTACCATGGTGTGTTTTGTTAACCGCGTTTACATACCTTATATGTCAACCTTGTAACAGTTTGCTTCTGTGTTTTAACACCATTGGCCCCCGAAGGATTTTTATCGAGTATCATTATTTTGAACATCAGTCTTGTCCATGTGGCTTGAACTTGTATGTTCGCAACACTCATTCCTCCATTGTAACGTAATATTCCTTTATTCTTTTTCCCAAAATTATTGAAAAAGACAAAAAAAAAAAAAAATCAAATATACCCCAAAAAGAGGAAGGGAAAAGTGTTTTCTTTATTGGTAGAATAATGAGTCACCCTTGGATAAAGAACATCTATCCATTTGTTCATCAGACTATGGGATGTAGTACGACCTTAGGAATCTTTTTCTCGCTATATAGAGTTGTGTCCTCCACTGTTTGGTTATCCTTCCAAACATATGGAGAGTTTGTGTTGCCCCCTGCTTCGTAGACTTATGATTAATTCCATGTTGCCTGAGTCTCATCATTTGTCGTGCTATTGTCCAAGGGAAGTTTTTCACCAAGCCTGAGTCGGCCCCTCTGCATTTTGTCTCTTTCCCTCATGCTCGACCATCCTGAATGTCCAATCAAGTCCTTGTTCGAAATCAATGAAGCCTTCAGTCTGATCATCAAGTCCATGACTGACGAGCCATCGAAGACCTCTGGGTAGTGCAGTCGTACACTCATATTACACTCCTACCCGAGTTTTAAATATTTTGAAGTTGTTTCTCGAGCTCTGAAGACCTCATCTCCATCCATCAGGCTAAATCAACTTCTAGAAGATAGATACTCTATATGTATATCTCTCTGATTTCGAGATGTAGCTCCATTGTGTATTGTTCATGGCTACTCTTTATATAGTTATATGACATGGATCTACAGTGTATTTGATTGGTATCCATGATTCTATTTTATCCTGAGCATGGGTATGCCCACCTCGGTGAAGACATTTGTTATTTTGCAGGACGCCTCCTAGTTCCTGATCCTTGGGCTCAATCGTTTGACACATCAGTAAAGATTGGTAATGTATTTCGTCCATCAGATGCTCTTCTGACCTCACACATTAGGGGGCATCTGTTATAACCCTAAATTTCACCACACATGCTTACCTGGAATAAGGCCATCTCATATCCCTTCTCTGTCAAAGCACTGCTGAACAACTCTTTAAAAAACCTCTTTTATAAAGGCCCACGTGCCCTACTCCATCACTGCATGCGTGTACATGTTGGCTGACCTAAGACAACCCTCGTGGACCGACAAAAGCACGAAAAAAGGAAATTTGTCAAAGGAACGCAAAAGCTATGGGTGAATTAACTGAAACTCCCGACCATGCATGGCCGAGGGTTTGTCCAAATACCTAGCTCCTTCTAGCCTATAAAAGAAGGTGTAGGGGTCCCATTTGGAAGAGGAAAAATATAGCAAAGAAACTCTGCCCATTTGCGTATTCCCATTGTCCCAACCCTTTAGCCTTCCTTGTGCCAAAGGAGATACAAAGCAAATTAGTTGGAGGAAAGTCGAAGAGGAGCCTAGGATCAGGTTCATGGAGCGGTGGCCGGTCTCAAATTTTGTAAGTTGACTCATTCAAAGTAATAAAGAAAGTGCTTTTCCTGTCCCAATTCATGAGTTATTCATAATTTTCTAAGTACATGTTTGAATTTCTAACCCATTATTCTATAGGTAGTATGCATGTGTAGTTGTTTCTTGTCTTGTATGCAGGTCAGCATTGGAAAGGAGAACCGTGAACAAGTAATCAAGTGCGAGAAGGGATCGACATCGAACACTCGGAACGAGGTAGGTTGATCTAGCCATGCATTTACTAAAAATAAATGGGATTTAAGTCTGGGGACGAAGGTAGAAAGTAGATTTTCTATAGGTCATATCTGGATGCAAAGTCTAACCCTATTTGCTAGTCCGTAAGGAGATTTCCCTCACAACATTGTGCCATGCAAGAACTTTTCTTTCAAAAAATGCAACCTTGTATCCTTTATCCTCTAAGGAAAAAATGGATACAAGGTTCATTTTCATCCTAGGTACATATAGTACCTCACTCAACTGAAGGGGTATGTTAGAATCTAGTTGGAATGTATAAGTTCTAACTCATTTCACATTATGTATGGCATTGTCTCCAAGTACAACATGTATAATGGTCTCTTTCTCAATAAGATCTTTCAGATGATCTCTATATCTGGTCATGTTCCTGGAAGAACCATTGTCAATTAACCAAATATCATTATCAGTAGGAACCATACTTGAGAGTGCTGATATGAATAAGAAGGTTTTATATTGGATGTCTTCATTTCTCTGATGTGGCTCTGGATCAACATCAATAGTGGAGGAAAGTTATCTTTATTTCTCTTCATTGGTAGTTGATTCTGGTAAATCCTTTTGTATCAAACTCAATAGGTCATCCTCTTCAAGGGTGATATAAATTCTTGACTTCCAGGAGCTGAAGTTTCTTGATATATCAAGCCTATCTTCCACCATGGTTTTGTTCCTCATGGTTTGTAGATTCTTCCACAAACCCTTAACAACTTGTCTAGGAAACCTAATGGCTAGGCTAGGCTAGAAATATTAGGTTTTGTTAGGCTTATGACTGCTAAGAATAATCCTCGAAGGTCATAAGAACACTAGTAATCTTGAAAACTCCTTCAATGAGCTGCAGAAACCCTAAAACTGAAATTTCTACAAAAAACTGTGAAACCCTAGGGCCAAAAATCCAAAATTCTCGAAAATGCAATTTGAAAGTTGTTGGAGGTGCGTTGAAGGAGGCCATACACTCATATTCAATTTTTATCCCAACGTTTCAGTTGAGAGCACTGAAACAACCAAACAAGAGAGGATCATAACTTTGTCTGGAAACCTTAGGAGGGTCGTATGGTTCTACATAAGAGAGGACAACTTGCTTGAAGGCCTGTGCAATGGATTCTTCAATACCTATTCTCTGAAACCATGTTGAATTTTCACTATGCTAGTCTCAAGCATGAGTTTTATTTTGTTTTAGCATGTACTTGAACCATAATAAAATGTAGCTACACCATACACAAGTGCTGCAATAACCAATATCACAAGAAGAATTACCATGCACAAGAACACAATAAACATCTTGGGAAACCCTTCTACTCAAGGGAATAAAACCCAACAATCCTTTTCTATATTCTCAAGAGAATATCCCCCAACCATAAAACCCTAATGCACACAATATGGTGCTCTAAAACCTTGAAACTTGTGCCCAAGAGAGGTGCACACTTCAACCTTAAAATGTGCTTGCTGAAATTCTGAAATTACATGTGTGTGTGTGTATTTCCTTAATGGGGAAATCACCATTATTTATACAAGACCAGACACAACAATAGGTGTGTCTGTTGGAAAAACAGGGCCAACCTCAATAACTCAAAAATATAATTAATTATAACAATAAAACTTAATTATCTTTCAGATATGGTGGGGCTGACTTGTACCCTTTACATCACAATTCGGGTTACAATTAAATATTACACCTAGAAAATATATCAAGGGATCCACACATCCACTAGTGCTCAACCACTAGGGACATGTCCACCTGTGCTCAACCACAGGGACGTCATACTCAAAAAATCTCTATATCAACTTAGTCCATAGGAGAATCATCTGGAGTACCACATCGAATCAACTCTCTATACAAAGGAGAACGATACACCCATCACATGGGCACACCCAACCTCCGGGGGACGACTCAACTCTCACATAGAGGAGAACAATGCACCCCACCACATGGAAATGGAAAAAACTGGGCTCGATCACAGGTTGAATCAGCTCAGTCACATAGGATAATGTATCCTCAAGGATATTTTAAATGTGTTGAACCTGCATAGAATAGATCTAGCTAGAAAATACTACACACATTTGCAGAGAGAAATTGAGAAAAGAAGAAGCAAGATAGAAAGAATGGAAGAATTCTCATTAACCGTATTCCACACTCAAAAAGTGAACAATTTACAATATATATAGGATAAATGAGTAACTAATGAGCCATAGTGGTGTTCTAGAGTGATTTGGACACACACCAACAGTTACGAGAGTAAACTATTACCTAGTCTAGTCTCTCAGGCAGTTAAGGGAGTGAACTGCCACCTAGCTGAGTTAACTAGTCAACTAGTCTTCAGTTAACTGACTGAACAAAGAGTAGTGAGTTGGTGATGAATCCCAATGTTGCATGGTGACAAAACCAATGCAACATATAAACTCAACTCAACTAGTCAAACTAAAGTGTCAACTGAAAGAGAATATTCTCCAAGTGGAATATTCTCCCCTAAAATATAGGAGATTGGATAATGACTAATTATGAAAAATAAACAAGGAATAACCTTAGGAAAAATAAATCCTAGGTGTGTTTGAAGTAACTCCAACACCCCCCCTGAACATCACTATGGTAAAAATAAAGAATGGGTCCCAACTACGAGGCCATCTTAGGTACCCAAATACAGAAGATACACTGAACTAAACGAGGAAAGAGGGAAAACCTCATGGGAACAAAACCACCCCTCAAATTACAATGAATAAAATAAAAAATGATAAGGAACAAAAGGAATTTGCTAAGAAACCATGTCCTTCACTCCAAGAAGACCTCGCAACTGTGAAAGTTTGTGCTCTTTGAAGATTTTGTTGAAGATGTCGATGTCTGCATGGATCTGATGAAGTATATGCATCATTGATATTTCCACACATATCCACTCTATCTTTTTGTAATGAATAATATCCAAATAAATTTTGGATTAAATTTTGAAAACCATGTGGCCATTTCCAGAAAAATGTTGAATTTTTATTTATTTTAAAACGATCATAACTTCACTTTCCAGACTTCGTTTCAGACGATTTGTTTTTTTTGAAATTGGATATTTTCCCAAGAGGAATTCAAATATCCAATTTGTTTCTGCAATTTTTTCTTAGAAAATATCAGAATGGCGTATGATGTGTGTGGCTCCCTTTTTTTCTCCTGAGATGCATGCATGGTGCATGCAAAAGTGTCTGCATGTGACTCCTGATATGCATGCCATATATCTTCCACATGAATTTCAGAAAACAAATCTGAAATGGAGTAGACATCATCTTCAATTATTGGAATACAAATTTCTGCAAATACTTTTGTAGAAGGCTCCTCAAACTGAGATGATTTATCTTCCAGTGGATTTTCTAGTTTCTCTATCTTTCCAATCCCCTGCATGAAATATTCAAAATCTTCTTTATTCCCAAATAAAACCTCCAATCTTCTCCATAAATAATTTGGAGTGAATTCTTGTGAGTCATCATATACTTGATGAAGAATTTCGGGAGATAAAATAGAGGATACATCCTATGGCCATATCTTGTCTATTGAGAAAGTCATTTTTCTCATCAACAGAATCAGGCTCTACCTCCATTTCCATAGTTATTTGGTACAAGCCTCTACATCTAAGCATAAGCATAATTTTTGGCTTCCATTCCAAATAGTTATGAGGTGTGAGAAGTATTTCTGGCAAATAATCCATCTTTTTGTTGTCTTCATTCTTTTGTACCTGCAAAAAATGTTGGTGTATCTTTTTCTTAGAAGTCTGTCGGCTCTGATACTATGTAAATGTGTTGAACCTGCACAGAATAGATCTAGCTAGAAAATACTACACACATTTGCAGAGAGAAATTGAGAAAAGAAGAAGCAAGATAGAAAGAATGGAAGAATTCTCATTAACCATTTTCCACACTCAAAGAGTGAATAAGTTACAATATATATAGGATAAATGAGTAACTAATGATCCATAGTGGTGTTCTAGAGTGATATGGACACACACCAATAGTTACGGGAGTAAACTGTCACCTAGTTTAGTCTCTCAGGCAGTTACGAGAGTGAACTTCCACCTAGCTGAGTTAACTAGTCAACTAGTCTTCAGTTAACTGACTAAACAAAGAATAGTGAGTTGGTGATGATCCCAGTGTTGCATGGTGAAAAAACCAATGCAACATCTAAACTCAACTCAACTAGTCAAACTGAAGTGTCAACTGAAAGAGAATATTCTCTAGGTGGAATATTCTCCCCTAAAATATAGGAGACTGGATAATGACTAATAAACAAGGAATAACCTTAGGAAAAATAAATCCTAGGTGTGCATGAAGTAACTCCAACAAATATCTTACGACGCTGCAATCATCAACATATGGGTCACATGTTGTGGGAGAACCAAGAAATATGTAGAGGGTGAACCAATGGGAAATGATGTGAGTGAAAGACAAAGAGTAATGAGAGATTTTGACCCTCAAAATATAATATATGGACCATTAGATATATTAGGCCCAATTTCTAGTTCAAGAACATGCAGTTTGGAGGGCCACATTGATCTGTCTCATTGGTTAGGGAAAGTGTTTTTCGTCTGATCTATCATATGAGCATGTTGTTGTAGGAGGATTAGATGTGGAAAATAATTCCATGTCATATAAATTGCATGTGGATGCCTGTCATTGGGTACACATCAGTAAGGATATATGGGTCTGAGAATTCCACATGGATAATGTTGATGTTTTGGTAGCTGTGGGAGGATCTTTCCCTTCTATATGACGTTTCTTAGATACATAGAAGATTATAGAAGAAATAGATCCATTGGAAATATGTTGCAATACCCAAGAAGAGAAGTCGGCCCAGAAGAATAAAGTATACTGAAAAGACACCTTCACAGAAGAGAATTTGACCCAACTAGAAGGATAATAAGACTATAAATAAGGAGGTGCCTTAGCTCATTTGTTCACTCACTCACATGCTTTGAGATACACAGAAGAAAGGCACAAGTTTGACGGAGGTGATGCAGTAGCTGTAGCTGCACAATTTATTATTCCTCAGTCTTTTGGTATCTCTCTCTTGTGCACTACTCCTTGAGTTCTCTACCTTTGTATGGTGTTGTTGCTGTAGCTGGGGTGGTATTTTTGGTTAATATATCACTAGTGCTAGGGTTTATATGATTGGACTTTCTTTGTGAATGAAATCTATCTAAGAAAGGTTGCTGGGTTTTCCCAGGATAAATATCTTGTGTTATTTTATGTCTCTTGTTTATGTTGATACTACTCAGCACATGATATATATGTTAATGGTAACGAATTAAAAGAACACTAGTATCACTAATTCTCTGTAAATAAGGAAAATCGAAAATGGAATCATAGATGGTTACCTTCACAACAATTTGACCAGTGGTAGGAAGATTGCTAAAACGACACCTTGTAGCTGCAATACTTTTCCAATCTTGTTGAGCACTATCCAAAGGATTTTGGGAATAATTCCTTCAAAGAGTAGTGCACCCTAACCTAACGCACCTCTTGAAACTCTCAATGTGCAATTTGGTGAAGTTTAAAAAATCAAGGTTTTTTCAGTGCTAGGGTTTCTACCGACAAAAATCTCAACCAGTATGAGAGTTGAGGATATATTAGATGGAGCAGATAACTTCATATCATGGAATCATATAAAACAAATCGTTCTAGAAAAGAATTAATTATTATATCATGTCAAGAAGATGCTTCCAAAACCTGAAGATGAAGAAGCAAAGGCTAATTTCAAGAAGAATGGGGTCAAGGACAAGAGGATCTTGACAGGCTCAATAAAGGATCACTTGGTACCCAATGTATAAGAACTAAACATTGCAATGGAGATGTTTGATTCCCTAACTATAATCTATGAAATCAATAACACCTGTCAGAAGCTTACCCTACATAATCAACTCAGAACTGTGACTATGAACAAGTTAGAGATGATAGCCAACTTCTTTACAAGGATCTCACATATCAAGGATCAGTTAGCAAATATTGGATATCCAGTATAATACATTGAACTTGTGACCACCACACTCAATGTATTCCCTCCCTCATGGGACCCATTTTTCCAAGGAATATTCACAGGAAGGATATTGCCCAAGTTTGACTATTTATGGTTAGATTGCACTCAAGAGGAATCCAAGTTGATATCCAAGACACAAAAGAATAATGAGGAAAAAAATCAAGCACATGCTACCTAAGTGAAGACGAGAAATAAAAGGGAAGAAGGAAAACCAAAGAAGTATAAGAGACCTCGTTATAAGAAGAATGGGTCAAAGGTCAGATGCTACAGTTTCCAGAAGCTGGGACACTATGCCTTTCAATTTCCAGATAGAAATGAAAAGGAGAAGAAGAAACACCATGCACATGTAACAAATGTTGAAGAGCACTCAAAGGCATCAAAGGATGAATAATTTATCTTTTAAAAAACGGTGTTTCCATGCATATGAATGATAGAAGGAAACTCAAGTAGGACAATAATGCCAGACTCCAGGTCTACATATCAGGTTTGATGTTTTATATTGTTGTTTCTTAATTAAGTACTATACCTAGGATATAAGTCTTTACAACTTCATTATTTGATATTGCTAGAAATTTTTTAGGTACACTTGAATATTGTCGCTACGATTACCATTAAGAAAATTCTCATTATTCATTATTAATAATATACTTGTCTGCAAGATGAAATTTATCTCCTCTAAGAGATGTTCTTGATTACTAACCATTACATGGAGGTTACCATGGAAATGTTGTTCTTGTCTCTTGTTCTAGGAAAGTCACATGTGATATCTATGAGAAGGAGCTATGATGACGGTTGCAGAAGGGAACGATTTAGAACTATCTCTAGCCGAGATGAGACGAACAAAGTTCACTCACACAAGAATTATCCAAAATACTTGGAATATAACAAAGTAATCCATATAGGACTGTAAATAATAAATGAATAGATGATATAATAATAGATGATTACAATTGAGAATGAGGGCCTTCTTATATACCCACGTAGGGGTTCCCTTTACCAATAGTCATGCCCTTTGAGACATGACCTTTCATTATTAATAATTATTATTTATTAATTATTATGTTATGAATATCTATGGTATATGTATATTGATGTTCATAACATTGCCTTCCCCTTAAAAATGCTTTGTCCTCAATGCATACTTTATGGAAGACTTATCTCTTGCGCTAGCTTGTAATTATTGTCGCCTGATTCTTCATTATTGAGTTAGTAATCGTTGAGGACTTGAGACGGTAGGATTTTCTAAGCGCTGAGCAAAACGTTCGCATTGTAAAGGAGTCTACCCATACTAATATGATATTTTGCATGGGAAGTTTATAGGGTTGTTGGAAAGAACTTGATGTATTTCGACTCCCATGATAACTTCTATTTTGAGCATCACTTGTAGCTGAAGTAATATTCTTCGACAT
This sequence comes from Picea engelmannii, assembly GCA_009831015.1. Lineage (NCBI taxonomy): Eukaryota > Viridiplantae > Streptophyta > Pinopsida > Pinales > Pinaceae > Picea > Picea engelmannii. The sequence continues at coordinate 1,756,962 of ML778010.1, forward strand.
ACTGGTCATTTGTTTCTGTTAATACAAGGATTGGCTAAAGTATCGATTTTTGTGATTAGGATGTTGATAAGGCACCCTTGAAACTTGATCATTACTTTGTATACTTGTAGCTTTTTGTTGATTAAATTTTGGAATTGAGTCTTCTTGATATTTCTGGCTTGTTTGTACCTCGACATTTGAAAACATCTTTACATTGGCTGGATTTGCCTCCTTTTGAGTTGTAAGGTTGATTGGGTCTGTCATTGTTTCCTTATCGACTAATGATGTTTCATGATCTATATTTTCTTGTAAAGTCTTCTTATCATGCTTCAACTTTTTAATCTGAGTTAATAAATCTTGATTATGTCTTCTTAATCGTAAAAGTTCTTCCGTATTTTTTGATTTATTGTCTTTTTTTGATTCTAGATTCTCCTTTCTTTCATCCTTTAAGATTTTAATTTGTTATAGTAACTTCTGATTAAGGTTCCTTAGGCAGGAGCTTTCTTCCTCTTTTTCGGTTAATTTCTCTTTGAGACCCTGATTTTCTTGTTCAAATTTTTGAGAACACCGCTTCTTCTCCTTGGATTTCATGATTTTTGCAAGTAGTTTCTGATTATGATTTCTTAGGCAAGAAATCTCTTTGTCTTTTTCAATGATGATTTTGTTACATTCTTCTTATCGATCTTGCAACTTTTGTATTGACTTCTGGTTATCTGGAAGGATCACTTCTGATATGTCCTTCAAGTCTTCTGATGATGGAGCTTCTGAAATTGACTTCATTGTAGCGTCCTGTAATGTGAATTTCTTATTCTTATAAGAAACTGTTAAAAACTTTCTCCTTGTGTTGAAAATAAAAGTACCTAATGTATCTACCCAAGTTGACCCTAGAATTATATCAACACTATCTCCATAGATTGACACGACATTGAATTGAGCTATGAATTTGTAATCGCTCATAGACAGTTGTAGGTTCTTAATGTCATATTTCTCATTGGAAAGACACATGTCATTTTCAATTATATTTGACTCGAAAACCATTAATTGGTTTGCTAGGCCAACATTAATATGATTTTTCCTAGCAGTCAGGAAAATAGCGACGTTGATATTCTTTCCCTAAATAATCCCATTAACATTTAATAAGGGATCCACATATTTTTTATAAGTATGAGGGAATCTTCCTCCTTCCATTTTAAATTTTAAGCAAATGTGCCTTTAACTAATGATTGACTAAGTTATGCTTTGGATATATATATCTATATCTATATCTATATATCTATATATATATATATATATATATATATATATATATATATTATAATCCCCTTTTTATACTTTATAAAAAGTGCTTTATGCTTTTACCTTAGTAATAAAATCTCCAATAATATTTATTTTTCTCTCTCTCTCTCTCTCTATATATATATATATATAACTTTAATTATCCTTTTTCCCTTATACTTTACTTTCATTTTAATGTAAAGTAATGCAAATATCATAGGCAAAATATTTCCCCACTAAATTTTTGGAATCACTTTATTCCTTTGACTTCCCTTCCCGTATTATTTATATGATAATTGCTTATACCTTTTACTTTTTTAATTCGATTTTTAATTATAGCTTATACCTTGTTATTAAATAACCTTATATCTTGTCAATTTAACCCTTTAATTAATAACATAACTCTGATATCGTATGATTCAGTAGACGTGACTGTACAGATGGGTCGTGTGGAAATTATGAAATACGAACGATTTGGATTTTTCTACAACAGATAGTGAATGGATGATGGCAGAGTAGTACGGATTTAAGTACGGATGGGTAGCTGGACGGGTGAATATTCATATGGTGTGTACGACAGCGGTGGCTGCTGTAATTATCGTAGACTGTACGAAATTTACATCGGTGGTATGGATGGATTATCAATTGTAGGGAATGGCGGTTTGTATGGAAACAATGTGTGGCCTGTTATCGCATGGTTTGAATAGAGCTTGAGTCAAGGCTTGAAACTGGCGTAACAGGAGCTTCCCCACCCACTGTCACCTCGATGGGGGGCTCTTTCTATTTAGGAAGGCTAGTCCAAGGGAGACGTCCCTAAGGCAATCTGGTTTGATGAAAGGCTAAACGGTAATAGACCAAGTCAAAGAAGTTCCCTTTCACAGATTGCTGCCCAAGTAAGATAGTCAAGAAGAAATATTCACTGATGATGCACCTGTTTGCGAGACAAAACAAATACAACTAGAATGTGCTTGCAGTGGGTTAGTACTTCATAAACATTAAAGACTATCTTCCAGTATATATGAGCAAATGACCAAATGCAATTGTTGACGAAGTCAATGATTGTTATACAAAGTCACTTTATCAACAAAACAAAATAAGCATCCAACGTTCACAATTTAAACCTTGTATTAAATGTCAATGCAATGAATATTAGCTCACATATAATGTTGCTGCGTCACCTATATTGTTGCTGCAATAGGTATGACGTCAGCTTCATATCAATAGGTCAAAAGAAAGACAAAGAGTGCAACGTTTTATCAAATTAGCTTACATATGCAATCAATAACCCTATGTCAATCAAAAGAGGTGAGAAAGGTCACAATGTTTTGAGCATAAACAAGGTATCTAAGCAATGTGACATCACCTCTATATAATTTTTGGTGTTCTGCAGGTTAGCTAGCCAAGGAGCAATGTTTTGTCAATTTCAACCAGCAAAAATACAAATAAACTCCACGGCTATGATGAGAAGATAAGGCCGCACTTTTCTATCCAAAAAAAAGTTCCAAATTAGCAGGACGTCATCTCATTTAGGTTAGTTATAAATCAGCTAGGGTTAGATGCTAGGTTAGTTAGGGTTTGCAAATTAGAAGTAGTTTGAAAGAGGTCAAGGCATAACAAGCTCAATCAAGGGTTTCTAGACTAGTGCCTTGGGTTAATGGAGTCAATAGAGATGTGACTAATGGTTTAGGAAGGATTCAAACTTAAGGACAAGAGAGCTAGGTTTTGATGGTGTTTCTATAGCAAGGCCACAAACCCTAAACCCTAAGAAGAAAAAGGCTTACCTAGGTGTAGCTAAAGCTAGGCCTAGAGCTTTACTCCTCTCCTTAAGACTTTCTTGGAAAAACGGGTAGCTTAGAAGTATAAACCTATGGCTGAAAAGTGTTGCTATGGCAAGGCTTTTCAAAACCCTAGAAGTAAACCCTAGGTGTAAATTCAATTAGGCCTAGGACGCCTTCTTTCTTCAATCTATACTCAAAACTGGCTCAAGATAAGAGATGGTTAGTGTAGCTATGGCTAGGCTAAACCTTCTCTAATCCAATGGCTATAAGCTCATGCTATGGGGACATAAAGCCATGACCTACTTGTGTGTTGGCTCCCTAGGGTTTGAAGGTTAAGAAAATAACAACAAGACAACAATAAATGCAAATGTTAAACAACAACTATTCACTCAAGAAGTTTTGATGAAAACACTTACAAGATCATGAAGAAAGCATTAACCTTTCCCTAGTTGTAAATATTCCAATAGCATAAAGCACCACTTTTCCAAAAAATAATCCTCCCAAGAGGTTGCGCCACACTCCAAGAGCCAAGAAGCCAAGAACAAGAGCTAAAAATCACCTCTCAAAATGAGAGCAAGTTATCTTCTGATCCAAAAGAGGGAAAAACATCCTCTATTTATATGATTCAATGACCTTTAATTTACAAAATAGGTAAACAAAATAGCCGACAAGGCTAACATTACAGTTTTTAATCATTTGTCACCTTTACATGCTAAAATGCCAAAAATAAGTAGAAAATGAAGGCGTCAAGCCCCTTTAGGGGAGACGTTGGCCCTTTCAGGGCATGATAACCATCCAATGAGCAAAACGTTGCCCCTCCTGGGGCTCCAGCAACCTGTCACACGTACCCAAGAAGCCTAGCACGCTGCCACATGCTCTAGAATCATCCAACTATCACTGGTGGCGTCCTGTCCATCATGTTCCATGTCCCATCTGCCAGGGGCTGATCCCCATAAGCCATGATCTATGCCAAAACGTCCTGATGAGGGCATCCCTCTTCTTCTCTGTGCAAGGGCTCGTCACAAACCCTGTCCTTCCTCTGCCATCCCAACGTCCATCTGATGGGATCTTCAGCCCCATGGAGGTCCGAACTAATCATCTCCCCATGTGCACTGATCCTCTGGTACCTGTCCACCGGGTATGGTCCTGCACATCAAAGGCTACGCCCTCCAGGGGCTCATTAGTCCAAAACATCATAGCAATGTAAATCACATCTCATCATTAAAATTATCAAATATATGCATAACATCCCTAACA
>ML778010.1:1774995-1823631 GCA_009831015.1 Picea engelmannii
ACAATTTCTGTAAGAGAAAAACATCCGACTAATAATAGCAAAGATAATATGGAGTCTCAGCACATAAAACGTTTTACTGTTGTCATCCTAGCTACGGTTGCTGTAGTGCTTTGCTGCCAATAATCCTTTGGGCACATTAAAAACGGACACAGCCAACTCGTTCACTTCTTCTTCTTCTAGTTGTAGATCGAGACTTCCCTTGATGTGAATAACCCAACCATTCTCATCGATCTTCAATTGAACATCAGTTTTGGACTCCATGTTTCTGAATGGGAGGCAAATAGTCACAGGAAACAAAGGAGAAAAGGTGGGAAATATGTGAGGCAGTCGAGCAATTACGCAACCTTATATGGAGCTTCTGGAATACACAGACCAGAACGGAGGTAATGGGTGTAATCCCATATCAGGCATCCACTTAGAAGTTCTGTACCCAGCAGCAATAGCAAAGACAACCTGTACAATTGTATAAAGTCCTGGAACACTAAATGTTTCGAACATTATTTCTCCAGTGTATTCAAGGTTTTCAGGAGCAGTAAGAGGATTCTCAGTTAAGAGGAAAAGGTGATCCTCATACACATTTAGGATGAAGATACTAAGGAGAGAAAAATTCAAACTCTGTTACAACAGGTGGCTAACCAAAACCCATGAATACCAGCTTGCTAAGCTACCGCATCAATTACCCAAACAATGGTCAAGTGGATTAGTGTAAGATCCAAGCAGTTATCCGAAATGAAAGAGATCTGATGCATACATAAGAAAGTTATAATGATCAAATATGACACATACCATGATACCTCGGACCAATTACCTCATGGAGCAAGAGCCTTTTCTGATGCAAGCCCAGGTCGATGGTGATGGAGGCTGGTACTGCTGACAGGACAAGTCTGGCTGAGAAGAAGAAAAGGTGGGCCCCCAAGGGCCATGCTCAAGTCAATCTGCTCTCGTACTCCATGTCTAGGACCATGTGGGCCTCGAGACATGATCTCCTAGTTATCCCTAGATATCGGGGATAACATGGCCGATATAACCCAAGAATAATTTTGATAATTGTACAGCTGGTTAGTGATTCGGTGGCCATGATGGAATGAGAGGAACAATGGATGCAATGGTACGGATGCAAGGCAGAGAAGTATGATCAAATTTCAATTGACAGTTGGTACAATGATGGTACAAATTGCAACACAGACTGTAGTACGGTAATGACTGCAGGGTATAGTACGGTAGGCACCGGAATTATAGATTGCAATAATGCTGTAATTTTTTTTTTATTTTTTTTTTAATTTCTGGCTTTTGTTTTTTAACTTGCAGTGGATTTATTTCTTTTTTAAAAAGAAAATAAATTCTTCCAATTTTTTTTTCACTTGAATTTATGAATTGTAAATGGCCAAGGGCCTATTATGGTCAATGACTTGAAGAAATCAGAGAAACTCTAAATGAAGTATGGTTGGCCAAAAGCCGGTTCAGACAAGGTCTGATAAAGAAATTGGCCAAAGGTTGGGATCAGGAAAATGAAGCTCTGATACGAAATGAGACGAACAAAGTTCGTTCACACAAGAATTATCCAAATACTTGGAATATAACAAAGTAATCCATATAGGATTGTAAATAATAAATGAATAGATGAGATAATAATAGATGATTACAATTGAGAATGAGGGCCTGCTTATATACTCACGAAGGGGTTCCCTTTACCAATAGTCATGTCCTTTGAGACATGACCTTTCATTATTAATAATTATTATTTATTAATTATTATGTTATGAATATCTATGGTATATGTATATTTATGTTCATAACACAAGACATAGAACTATGTACATGAACATACACACCCATGTGAAGTAGAAAACAAAGAAGAGTATATCTTATGGAGATTGACTGTGAGGAGAAAAAGGATCCAAAGATGACCATACATCTAATTTTACCACTCTTCAGATCATCAGGAAGAGTCATTAGTTCTAGAAGGGCCTACCTAGAAATGATGCAGTAAACAAACACGTTCTCATACATATACATGACATTAATAAGCCATACTATGAAGAGAAGGAGATGACTCCACCAATGGTGAGGCAAGAGGCCCAACTAAGTACCATCTCAAAAGGAGTTGTATTTTAGAGGTAGTCAACCCTTAGTATCTAGTAGGGAGGAGGAAGCTCCCAACACAGTGCATATGAAATCAGACTTTAGAAGAATTCAATAGATGTAGCGGAAGAAGGTGGATCTAGAGATCATATAGACTAAGAGGGAGTCGAGCTTCAGAGGAAACATTCATATTTAGAGTGAACCTAATCTCAGAGAGATTCAATGGCTTAGAGAATTTCATTCAGAAAGTATTCCTTCTTATATTTAGATAAGATACAGAGACATCTTCTAGGACTAACAGATAGGTTCCATGAGTTGAGGAGGCTAGATCAAAGCTTCAAAGGCTTATACGAGATGTGAGATATCCTGAGAGGATTCCCTTGTCTCAATAGACCTTGATGCATTTACAGAGGAGGAATCGAGTCAGAAGGACTGAGATATATATTTTTCCTTAGTTCTATAAACCACACATGTTTTCCAGCTATGTGGTGTTGATGAGCAACATCATTGATCCATAGCCTTCCACCATTGAAGAAGCTACTGAGAAGAAATAATGAAATAGTGTCATGATGGAGGAGTATCAATCGATCATGAAGAATGATGTGTGAGAAGTGGTTCCAAGAACAGAAGCGAAGTCAATAGTGACTTGCAAGTTGATCTACAGGATCAAGCATGTTGCATAGGGCATAATAGAGATGTAAAAATATTGATCTGAGGATTCTCCCAAAAAGAGGGAGAATATTATGAGGGTACACTTGCTCAAGTAGCCAGAAGAAGTGTATATAGAGAAACCACAAGATACATGAGAAGGAGTCTCATGTATGCAGATTGAAGAAGGATTTGTATGGGCCCAAGCAAACACCCATGGAATGATATTCTATATCAAACAATTATTTGATGGTTTCCCATTGATCCTACATGAGGATGACCTATTCCTAACATGAGATGAGAATCTCATATTCGGGTGTAAGAGGGATCTTGATTCAAAGTTAGAGATGAAGGATCTAGGTCTGATGCATTATTTCTTGGGATTGGAGGTATGGAAGAGATCAGATGACATTTTCCTTGGCCAAGGAAAATATACTATTGAGATCCTGAAGAAATTTGGGATGATGAACTGCAAGTCCATGAACACACCTATGATGATAAATATGAAGCTCTTGAGTGAAAAATATTCATATTTGGTGGATTCCACGATGCACATATAGTTGATTGGATCCTTGATGTACCTGGTTAACACTAGGCTAGACATATGATTTGCATTGAATACCTTGAGTCAACAGATGGTTAAACCTAAACAAGTACATTGGATGGAAGAAAAACATATGTTGAGGTAACTTCATGGTATGGTTGGATATGGATTGAGATATGTCTCAGGTGGAGATGTGAATCTTCATGGATATACATATTCTAACTAGGGAGGGAGTGCAGTGGATCAAAAGAGTACCTCTGGATGTTGTTTCAGTCTAGGATCATGCATGATCTCATGGTTGAGAAGAAAGTCTACATCAGTGGAACTTCGTACATCAGAATAAAAGTATATCACAACAAGAATGGAAAGCCATAAAGTAGTGTGGCTCTAGAAGTTTCTAGATGGGATATTTGATCTAGAATTGGAGCCAACTTTGATACATTGTGAAAACAAAGGTTGTGCAAAGATTACCGAGAACCCTGTATTCTACGACAGGTCTAAGAATATAGAGATCAAATATCATTACATCTGGGACATGGTGCATAGAGGAGCTGTGGATATCTAGTACATATCCACGGATGAGAAGACATCGAAAATCTTGGAAAATCTTGGAGTGTTGTTGAATGTCCACCCTTGTTGAGAGGGTGATGTGTTGTTTCTTCTCATGCTGACTAACACCTATGGCCAAGGGTTACCTATATCAATCACGTGAGGTGACTCAAGGGCTAATGCACTATCGAGCCTCCTGAGAGAAGAAACATTACACATGTAGTCGTAATACTATGGAAGAGACGGTGTGACTTCGAATAATAGTTGTGTGCTACTTTAGTGGTTGTGTATACCACAGGCAAAGTATTTCTATCTTTGGACAATAGTTATTCTCTACTACGATGGATGTGTTCCATTGGAGGAGGCTGTGTGACTCCAGACAATAGTTGTGTGCTACTTCAGTGGTTATGTACCACTAGCGGAGATTGTGTGTCTCTAGACAATAGTTGTGTGCTACTAAGGTGGATGTGTTCCATTGGTGGAGGTTGTGTGACTTTGGACAGTAGTTGTGTGATACTTTGGTGGTTGTGTACCACTAGAGGAGATTGTGTGTCTTTGGACAGTATCCGTGTGCTACTATGGTGGATGTGTTCCACTAGCGGAGGTTGTGTGGCTCTGGAAAGTAGTTTTGTGCTACATTGGTGGATGTATTCCACTGGCGGAGGCTATGTGACTCTAGAAAGTAGTTGTGTGCTACTACAGTGGATGTGTTCCACTAGCAATGACCATGTGTCACTAGATAGTAGTTGTGTACTACTTGGCTACAATTGTGATCTATTGGATGACATTGTAGTAGTAGTGTGCTACTAGCTGATTGTCATGGAGATTACTAGATCATTCGGATGTAGCTGTGTGTGCTACCGTTTGATTACAGAGACATTTCCTGATAATTTGATCTACCAAATGCATTGTAGCATTCGTGTGCCTACTAGAAGATTGTAGAGTAGTTAGTGGACTACCATATGAAGACATCGTGAAATATGCCTCCCTATCCAAGAGGGAGTGTTGATGTTTTGGTAGTTGTGGGAGGATCTTTCTCTCCTAAATGAAATTTCTTAGATTTGGATAAGATTCTGTAAGCAAGAGATCCATTGGATAGATGTTGAAATACCCTAGAAGAGAAGTCATCCCAGAAGAATAAAGGATAATGAAAAGACAAATTCCTAGAAGAGAAGTCAACCCAGCTAGAAGGACAATAAGACTATAAATAAGGAGGTGTATTAGCTCATTTGTTTACTCACTCACACTCTATTAGTTGTTAAGGTTTAAGCTATTATTAGGTTTCTTTTCAATTCACTAGATAACCATAGCATAGATAGGATCAGTGAGAAATACACAATCACAAGAGACACATCATTTATCTTAGGAACCCCTCATGGGGGAGAAAACCCAAGAAAAACTTCCTTAATATAGATAGCCAATACAATGCCAAGAGATAAATCAAACAATAAAGAAATTCCTCTCCCAAGAATGGTCCTATCTCTCTCTTCTTTCTTCTCCAACTGTAGCTCCAAACTTGCGCTGTGATGAACAAGTGAGTGTGTGTCCAAATGAGGTGTTAGCCTCTCTTATTTATACAATCTAGCAGGTGTGAACGAAAGTGTCTTTTCACTGGCAGGGCTGAATTCTCATTATGGGTGGTTATAACCACCTTTAATTAATATGGGGGATGAATTCTCATTATGCCTATTACAATTACGGTTTGACCAATCCGCAAAAGGGGATTTGTTCATTTACAATACCCGACATGATCAATCTGCAAAGGGGGATTGATCTAATGAATAATACATCAATAATAAATAGAATGCTCTTTGCAGTTACAATATTTCAACACTCCCCCTTAACAAGAAGGGTATTCTACAACAACATCAAGTGAGAGAGAGGAAAACATCATCAACAACATCTTGGAACACTGACTGGCATATCTATAAATCATCATAAGTTTTTCTCATCATCAATATCATCATTCTCAACAAAGAGATGGAATGGCATCATCATTTTCATCAACATGGATTAGTATAAAACTAATGCATCATCATCAGAACATGATGCTGGTCACATCATCACAACATGAGGATGGCACATCATCACAACATGATGTTGGCACATCATCACAGCACGAAGTTGGCACATCACCACAACATGAGGCTGACACATCATCACAACAATTAAGCTAGCACATCATCACAAGAATTAAGTTGGCACATCATCATAACAATTAATCTAACACATCATCACATCAATTAAGTTGGCACATCATCACAACAATTAAGCTGACATCACAACACTAGGATGACACATCAACACAACACGAGGCTGGAATATCATCAACACGAGGCTGGTATCACAACACTAGGCTGGAAACATCAACACAAAACTACTCCCCCTTTTGAGGGAGGTCCTTTCACACTATACCAAGCTTATCTTGAAAGTGCTCAAAATTTACATGAGATAGAGGCTTGGTCAACACATCAACAGCCTGTTCATCCGTGCTAATGTATTGGAGCTTTATGGCTCCTCTCTGCACCATGTCACAGATGTAGTGATATCGGATCTCTATGTGTTTTGAATTCTCATGAAATATAGGATTCTCTATCATCTTTATGAAGCTCTGGTTATCACATAGGATCACGGTTGCTTACATGTCTAGGTCAAATAGACCTATCAACAAATTCCTAAGAAATATGGATTCACAACTAGAAGAACACGCAACAATGTATTCTGCTTCCTTTGTGATGAGAGAAATGCTTGATTACCTCCTACTCTTCCATGAGATCATTGATGACCCCAAACTGAAACAACATCTTGAAGTGCTCTTCCTATTAGAGACACTTCCAACCCAATCTGAATTAGTGTACCCACTCAATCTGAAGTCATGATCTCCATAATAACTGATATCACATTCTAATGTACCCTTAAGGTACCTCATCACATGTTTTGTAGAAACTAGGTGAACATGTCCCGGTTCTACCAGAACCTGACTCAAAGTGTTCACGGAAAAACAAATATCTGGTTTGGTGTTCGTGAGATACATCAGCGTGGTGTCAATCAATTCTGACGAAGTGTCGACCAAAAGCTTCAACTTTGTTTCATGGGTGTATTCATGGAATTTCACTCTAACATATCAAATCTCTTCAAGATTTCAACTGCATACTTCCCTTGGTTAAGGAAGATCCTCTCTGGTCTCTTCCATACCTCAAGACCTAAGAAATAATGTATTAGGCCAAGGTATTTCATCTCAAATTCTACAGCAAGATTCTTCTTACATTCGGTGATGATCTTTTCTTCTCCAGTTAAGAATACATCATCCACATACAACAAGAATATAACCAGCTCATCATTCATAACCTTGAAGTAGAGGTTAGAATCAAATTTACTCTTGGTAAACCCCAAGCTCATTAGAAAAATGTCTATCCTTCCATACCAAGCTCTAGGAGCTTGTTGTAATCCATACAGAGCCTTGTTCAACTTGCAGACATGAGTCTTCCTGTCTTCAACTTCAAATCCTTGAGGTTGTTCTATATACATTTCTTCTTCAATGACACCATTTTAGAAAGCTATCTTTACATCCATCTGGTGTAACTTCCACTTCATCTTAGATACAAGGGATATGATGGTTCTGATCAAAGTGTATCTGGCTACAAGAGAAAATGAATCTTCATATTCAATGCCTTACTTTAGAGAAAATCCATGAGCGACAAACCTTACTTTGTACTTCTCAATACTTCCATCAGCAACATGTTTTATTTTGAAAATCCATCTGGAGGATACCACATCCTTGCTCTTCGGTATGGAAAATATTTCCCATACATCATTCTTTATGATGGATTGGTATTCTTCTGTCATGGCATTTGCCCATTCTTTGTTCTGAATGGATTCTTCAAAGCAGGTAGGCTCCTTCTCTAATAGATCACACATCAAATCCATATAACTAGAGAATGGCTTAGGTCTCTTCACTTATCTTGTGGTTCCTTCGGGAAAACAATATTTCTCTCCATATTGAATAAGCTCCCTAGCCCAAGAATGATTTCTCTTGTGGGAGATCATCATCTAGGGAGGTTCTTGAAATTCTACTATGTCATGATCTTCTAGAATTTCCTCATTAGGGGAAGCTATGACTTCCCTCACTGGTTCTGCAACACTGGGAGCTACAGGTTACTCTTCATATAATTTTTCAAGATGACATCTTCTTGATTTCTTGAGTGCTTCATATTCATCAAAGGTCACATCCCTGGTGATCTCAATATGGTGGTGACCTGGTATATAAAATCTAAAGGCCTTTGAGACCTCATGTTAAGAACAAAATATCAATATAGCATAGAAAAACCTCAGAATAAGTACTTAACACCTTGAAAAAGAGATATATTTAGATAATAAGCCTCTTCGAGGGGGAAACCTCCTTATGCCCACATAAATATACAATTCCAATATGATTTCAAATGAAAATGTCTCCTTGGTATATATAGGAGACTAGGAGGTATAATTACAACTAATGGAATAAAGCCGACATAAATAAAATAACATTACTAATGTAATATGCCCCAATTATGGGGTAATGAGCCAATATTAGGGCTTAACATGCCCCTCCCCTTGAGACAAGTGTTGTCCGCAATACTTGAGTAACTATGGATGCTTCTGTATAAAAGACTCATCTTCCCAAGTGGAATCTTCAGCCGGTAGTTTCCTCCATTTAATGAGATACTCTAAAATGGATCTATTCCTCAGCTGGCGAATTCTTGTGTCAATGATGGCTTCAGGATCCAATATGATTTTTCCTTCCTTGTCAAGTTCTGGAAATATAGTTTGAACTGGGATCTTGTCGCCTATAATCTTCTTTAAACATGAAACATGGAAAACTGGGTGTACTCATGAATATGCAGGCAACTCCAATTTGTATGCCATAGTACCAATATTTTGCAACACCTTCTAAGGGCCATAGTACTTTGGTGATAATTTATTATCATTTTTGGCTTGCTTGAGGGACATCTGTTTGTATGGTTGTAGTATTAAAAACACCCAATCCCCTACTTCAAAACTTCTTTCACTACGATGTTAATCTACTTCTTGTTTCATGCAATTCTGTGCCATGGTATGGTTACCTTTAATATTTGGAGAACTTGTTGTTGATGCTCAATGTGATCTTCCACTTCTTGAACCTTAGATTTTTATTTTAGATAAGAAGTGATGGAAGGAGGGTGGTATCCATAGAGTGCCATAAATGGTGTCATTTTTGTTGCAGTATGAAAGGAAGTGTTATACCACCATTCTTCCAAGGGTAACCATTTGAACCATTATGTTTGTTTATTAGAGACAAAGCAACGAAGATAGCTCTCCAGACATTTGTTCACTATCTCGGTTTGTCCATTAGATTGAGGATGATAGGATGAGCTATGAGCCAATTGAGTACCCAAATAAGAAAATAATTTTGTCCAAAAATGTCCAGTGAAGATGGGATCTCTATCACTTACAATAATCTTTGGGCTTCCATGTATCTTTTGAATTGTCTCCATGAATGTGGTGGAAACTGTACTGGCTTTGAAGGGATGAGAGAGTGCACAAAAGTGTGCGTACTTGGTCAATATATCAACAATCACCATGATGGCACTCTTTCCTTTAGAATTTGGTAACCCTGTGATGAAATCTATGGAAACCTCCTCCCAGTGCTGACTTGGGATGGATAATGGTTGTAAAAGACTCGGGGTCTTAATTGTTTCCACATTATTTTGTTGGCAAACCAAACATTCTGCCACAAACATTTGAACATCAGTTTTAAGGCCATCCCCAAAAAAATCCTTCTTGAATCTATGGTAGGTTTTCAAAAATCTCAAGTACCCTCCTACTGGAGAGGTGTGCAATTCCAATAATACCTTTTGGTTGAGTTGGGAGTTCTTACATAAGTATAAGCGATCTTTGTACAATACTGAATCATTTTTCCATGTAAATGTATCTGATGCACATGAATCTTGCTGCAACCTTTGAATGAGAGTCCACACTTTTTTGTCATTCTTCCATTCATCCCTTTCTTCTATTATCCAATCAAGATGGATGATCGAGATAGCACAGAGAAAGGCCTCGACATCTTCATCCTTTCTTGAGAGTGCATCTGCCACAACATTTTTCTTCCCCTTTTTATAGACGATTTCAAAATCATAACCCAATATCTTGGTTACCCATTTTTGTTGTTATTCTGAAGATAGTCTTTGTTTCAAGAAGTATTTAAGACTATCATGATTTGTTTTGATCTTGAAGTGCCTACCTATTAGGTAAGGACACCATTTCTTCAATGCATGTAGTATTGCCATCATTTCCTTTTCATTAATGGGTTTGTGTAAGTCCTTTCGCTTGAGTGGTCAGATTTCAAAATCCATGGGCCTTCCTTCTTGCATTAGGACAACATCAATTCCATTTTCCGAGGCATCACATTCCACAATAAAGGATTTTTTGAAGTCTGGAGTGGTCAAGACAGGAGCTTTGCATAGGCTGTATCTCTGAAATTATAAGCCCTCAGGAGCTAAACTTTTAACCCAACATACCTTGATCCGTATACTAAATATCCTCCAAGCCTTTCCTTCTGAGATGTTGTAGAAAAAAAGTTATAGAAAAAATTCCAAGGTGTCTTAGATGTAGCAGCGAAACCCCAAGGCCTTGAGCTCTGATACCATATGTTAAGAACCAAATACTAATATAGCATAGAAAAACCGTAGAATAAGTACTCAACGCCTTGAAAAAGAGAGAAATTCAGATAATAAGCCTCTTCGAGGGGGAAACCTCCTTCTGCCCACATAAATGTACAATTCCAAGATGATTCCAAATGAAAATGTCTCCTTGGTATATATAGGAGACTAGGAGGTATAATTACAACTAATGGAATAAAGATGACACAAATAAAATTACATTATAATGTAATATGCCCCAATTAAGGGGTAATGAGCCAATATTAGGGCTTAACACCTCACAGTATCCAACAAATATTCCCTTTTTTCTTGAAGGGTTCATCTTGGTTCTCTTCTCTTTTGGAATATGTAAAAATAATGGGTAGCCAAATATTTTGATATGGCTTACATCTGGCTTCTTTCCAGAGAACATCTCTTCAGGGGTCTTGAACCCAAGTTCTCTATGGGACAATCAGGTTTGTACATATACTGTTGTTCTTGTTGCTTCTTCCCATAAGCACATAGGAAGATCTTGATCATGAATCATGGTCTTCACTGCTTCCATTGTCATTCTGTTCTTTCTTTCCACTACACCATTTTGTTGAGGATCGTAGGGAGTGGTGCGTTCCCTCTTGATCCTGACATATTTACAAAAACTTACAAATTATTTTGAGGTATATTCTCCTCCATTATCTAACCTGAGTATCTTGATCTTTCTTTCAGAAATATTCTCTATCAAGGCTTTGAATTCCATGAATTTACTGAACACTTCATATTTTGATTTCAAAAAGTAAACCCAGGTTTTATGAGAATAGTCATCAATAAAAGAGACATAGTATAGATACCCACTGATGGAGGATGATGGCATTGGGCCACACACATCTAAGTGAATGAGTTCTAAGACTCCTTCTGCTTTATTGTCTCTCTTCGGAAAAGGGTTCTTGATGTTCTTCCCTTGTGCACATCCATTGCACACACCTTCCTGGTCAACCTTGAGTTCTAGTAGACATGTGACTGCCTTGCATACATATGTTAATGCCTTGTAGTTGATGTGGGCTAATATTCTATGCCAACGTTCGCATGGATTCTCAATGTGATGGGTCATGGCTGCTTCTAAGTGACCCTTTAGCTTATACAATCCACCTTCTTCTTTTCGATTAACGATTGCTTCTTTCATGGTTTTTCCTTTATCCCACATAAGAACTTCTCCATTTATAAAGGCAATTCTGAACCCTTTCTTTTCTAAAGATGATATGAAGAGTATGTTCTTTGTCAAACCTGGTACATAGAGTACATCCTTCATCTTCATTAGAGTCCCTGAGTTAAGCTTGTAGTTTGATTCTCCTAGTCCCTTGATAAGATATTGACAATCATATCCAAGTGTAACTTTCCGAGAAAACTTTTTTTCTGAAAGGCAAGAGAGAATATCTCTTTGACCTATCATGTTCTTGGAAGCACCACTATCAATGAGCCAAGTGTCCTATCTAGGTGATACCGATCCTGAGAGGGTTGAGATTAAGACATACTCTTCAATTCGTTCTTTTATCATCTTCGTGGGTCGCTCTTCATCTTCAACTACATGTGCATGATGCCTCTTGTATTCTTCTCATCTAGCTGGACAATGTCTCACAATATGTCCCATCTTGTCACAATGGTAGCATTGGTAAGATGAGAAGTCTCTTTCTTTTCTTTGTCCTTTCTTCTAGAATCTCTTTGGTTGAGATTCTTTATGTATGAATTTGTTTTGGGGGTGAGACTCTTTATGAGTTTCTTTCTAGAAGTAAGAATTATTTCTTCCTCCTTTAGTACGAGTAGCTAGGGCTTGATCTTCGTCTCTTGATAGTAAAGCTTCTCGGTTATCTACTCTTGAATCTTCTTGAATACATTCTTCCCAAAGACTATCAAATTTTAGTTTCTCTATTCTGGCACAAACAGTTTAGATGAATGAATCCCATGGTATTGTGAGACCATTAAGGGATGCCATTATGAGTTCTTCTTCATCTATAGTATCTCCAATTTCTTCTATTTGTTCTTTGAATTGAGATATTCTGGAAAAATATTCCTCGATCGATTCTACTTTCTTCATCCTTGTATTCTTGAGTTGAGTTCTTAGATTCATCTTCTGGTTTATGTTCTTTCCTTGATATAATTTGGTTAGGGCCTCAAACATTTTTTTTGAGTCTTCTTTGAAGACACTTGAGGAATCAAGTGATCTTTGATATAATCTGCAATGATTCTTTTGGCCCTAATTATGTCCTTTTGGAGTTTTTGTTTATCTACAGCATCACCGGGTTCGAGTACTTCTTCTTTGACAAATATTGCTAGGTAATTTCTTCAAGAATGAGTCCAATCCTATACTTCCAGGAACAAAAGTTTTCCACACCTTGTAGCTTGTCAACAAGATTAGTGCTTGTAGACATCTTTTACCTGGATCTAGGAAAATGACCAAAAAATGAAAATGCTCAGAATTGAATCTTGAACTTACCAGGAGGTGCGCTTGGCTAAGGAAAGTAGCTTGGTGTGTTTAGATTTCAGAAAATCCAAATTTGACCCCTCCAAACTTGATCTTCACATTTCTGGACTGGTGTTTCTAGTTTTCTGGTACTTCTGGTACTCTGGTACTTCTGGTACTTTGGTACTTCTAGTTTTTTGGTACTTCTAGTACTTTGTGAAAACTAGGGTTTCACTTTCGGGAAGATCTAGCCACTGAAAATTTGCACTGAGGATGCCAAAGTGATCCTTGAGGAAGGGCACACTTTTCTAGATGGTTTGAGGGATGAAATTCTTCTTCAATAAAAAGCTCTAATTTGCATGTACAACAATAGTGACGTTTTTCTCTTTTTCTTGTGAAATATGCTCTCTTCAGCTTAGCTCTGATACCATGTTAGGGTTTAATCTATTATTAGGTTTCTTTTCAATTCACTAGATAACCATAGCATAGATAAGATCACTAAGAAATACACAATCAAAATAGACACATCATTTATCCTGGGAAACCCTCATGGGGGATAAAACGCAACAAAAACTTCCTTAATATAGATATCCAATACAATGCCAAGAGATAACTCAAACAATGCATAAATTCCTCTCCCAAGAATGCGCCTCTCTCTCTCTTCTTTATTCTCCAACTGCAGCTCCAAACTTGCGCCCTGATGAACAAGTGAGTGTGTTTCCAAATGAGGTGCTAGCCTCTCTTATTTATTTAATATGGCAGGTGTGAACGAAAGTGTCTTTTCAATGGTAGGGCCGACTTCTTATTCTGGGTGGTTATAACCACCTTTAATTAATCTGGGGGTATACTTCTCATTCTTCCTATTAAAATTAGGGTTTGACCAATCTGCAAAAGGGAATTTGGTCATTTACAATACCCAACATGATCAATCCGCAAAAGGGGATTGATCTAATGAATAATACATCAATAATAAATAGAATAATATTTGCATTTACAATATTTCAACATCAGCTACATAGAAGAAAGGCACATGTTTGGAGGAGGTGACGTAGTAGCTGTAACTGCACAATTTGTTATTGCTCAATCTTTTGGTATCTCTCTCTTGTGCGCTACTTCTTAAGGAGGTACGCTACCTTTGTATGGTGTTGCTGCTACAACTGGGGTGTTATTTCTAGTTAATCTAGCACTTGTTCTAGGTTTATCTAATTGAATTTTTTTTGTGAATGAAATATATCTAAGAAAGATTGTTGGGTTTTTCCCCCATTTGGTGTTTTCCTAGGATAAATCTCTTGTGTTCTTTTCTGTCTCTTGTTTATGTTGCTACCTCCCAGTACATTCTATATATGTTAATGGTAACGAAGTAAAAGAACAATAGTAACACTAAATCTCTATAAATAAGGGAAATACAATAGATAGAGACATGTGGAACAAGACATTTGAACTCAGGTAATATATTCTAGAAGAGTGAAGACACTATTGGTTACGCATATTTGAAAATCTGCAAAGATATGGACCATTGGTGATTAGTATTGGTCATTCGATATTATGGAAATAAGGTTTTCATGGGTTTTGGCCATGAGAGTTTTATGAGTGCACTAAATTTATATAAGCCATGAGTGTGATCTCAAACATGTAAGAGCCATTGGATTACTAAATATTTGATCCAAGCTATGAAATTTGTCAGGCTCGATGGTCGTTAAAGAGTTTGAAAGTAAGGAATGTGTAGAGATATGGATCACTAATTATGGTTGAATTGGATCATTTTATCTCCTGGTGGGCATGCTATCACAAGATGTACCATGCTGAAGGATTGGAGAAGATGTTAATGTTGGGGAAGTTGTAGGAATGAGCCCGACATTGCAATGAAGGAATATTCACAGGGACATTTTGGTGCATAACCCTATTTCTATTCCATGGAAAAGAGCCCAATTATGGTGTAGTGAGCTATGGTATTATGGGGGGAGGAGATCCGATTCCATTGTTGCAGGTTGCAGGTCCACCAAAAATTCATTCAATGGGGTAAGTTGATCACTCATTAGGAGAGTTTCCATGCACAAAGTCATTGAAGGTGAAAAACTGCATCATATGGGATGCACCTAATGCACATTAGCTAGAAAGTGCAGGATATTGTCCACGCAGATGCTAGTTCAAGGATGACATCATATAGAATAGATGGGGTGTTCCCATGTGGACAAGATGATGTCATCAATTGGAAAGGTGCAAGGAACTTTGAAGAGCCATAACTTAATGCTTCAATCTCATATTTTAGCAAATGAGTAGTTGATGGAGAGATTTTAGATATAGGAATCTATCCATGCACCCATAATTTTTATTTGAGTACTAGATTTTATAGTTAACTCAAAAGAATATGACTCGTGTCCTAAAGAGCATCAAAATCATGTTTATTTTCGAGAAATGAGTATGCATGTTTTTTCTAATAGAAGGTTTATTCCATGCACATTTTCTTGCAAAATTATAGGTTAAAGAGGGAAAATTTGTTTCTATATGAGATCTATAGTCATGGAGGATTCCTAGAGGTATTTTGGATATGAAGAATAATTTTTAAGGATGTATGGAAGCATGGGAAATGTTGAGAAAAAATCCAATGAAAGAGGAGGAAGAGAGGCACATGTAGATCAAGATATGACTATGAGGATCCTACAAAGGGAAATGAAGATATATAGGGAATATAAAAAAAAAAATTGAAGGATCATGATGAGCTGCTACAGAGTCCAAATATGTTGCATAAACAAGTCAATAAATACTTTGGCTCAAAGAAATTAGCTAGTTCCAAAATAGATCTAGCATCTAGATCCCATAGTATAAAGGATAATTAGGGGAATTAGATCTAGTAAAGAAGTAGGAGAAAACACCATTATTATCCAAGGTAATACACAAAGATAGATTGTGTAACTTCAGGGATAGGGAGAAGTCCAAGTGTATCCATTGTCATGAGGTAGAGGAGGAGGCCCGAGTCAGATACATTGCATAGTGAACTTAAGAAAATTAAGCCACAAAATTTGAATGGTGAGCATAGAAAGGGAGAACAGATTGATTCCTTGTTGTCATGAATGAATAAGTATTTCCAACTACATGATTACCCCTGTAGGGTAGAAATAATAATTTCAAGCCACCACTTGCAAGGAATGGAAACCATGTGATGGAATCAACTCAAGAAAACCAAGAACCTTGATGAGAAGAATGTCCCATGGAGACATTTCAAAGGATATTTCCAGGACAAATATTTTTCAAAGCATTACTATTAAAGGAATATGAAATATTTCTTTGAACACAAATTGGGAAGCATGACAATGGAGGAATATGAAAAGAGGTTCTTGGAGTTTATAAAGTATGTTAACTTGATAAGGGATGAGAACGTAAAAATACAATGGTTTCTCAATGGGTTACCTTCCTTATACAGTGATAAGATACAATATGATATCCCTAAGAATTTGGAGGAGGCCATAAGGAGAGACAACCCTGTTTATGAGCAGAGAAAAGCAAGGACAATCTTCAAAGAAGCATGGAATGCCAAGAAGAAGGGTAAAAGGGAGCACAAGCAGAGGGATTTTAATCCACCCTTTTTCAGGAATAAATCACAAGCCAATCAACAAGGTCAATCATCCCAAAATGAGTGTAGGATGGTAGATTATTTTGGGAATAGGTCGGGACAACAACTTGTAAAATGTTGGGGATGTGATGGAGATCACTACTATAAGGAATTCTCTCACAAAGGAGAAATAATTTGAATTTTTCATAACATTCAAGAGAATGAAATAGTGGAATACATGGCAGGAAACATGACAAGTATTTATGAATCCTTGGACAACAATAAAGTAGAATATTAATCCCTCATGATTGAATTAGAAGGTGAGATTGATAACCATCCCATATAAATTTTAATTGATTTTGGATCTAGAAATAGTTACATAAACTCTAACATCATTGAAAGATTTCACCCACAAAAAATTAAGCATAATAAATATTGTTTAGTTCAGTTGGCCACATGGGCTAAGAGGAAAATTAGTGATTTGGTTAAATACTTTCCAATAAACATGAATGGACTCAACACAAAGGTGGATGTAAACATCATACCTTTGGGATCATATGCTTGTCTAATTAGAATGGATTCATTGGATAAATACCATGCCATCATAGATTATTACAACAAGATAATCATTTTTCTTGATAAGGGAAGGAAGCAAGGAAAAATCCAAGTCATTCCAAGAGTTCTAGTTTCTAGAGAGATTTCATCCATAAAAATAAGAAAGAGCTTCAAGAAAGGATGTCAATTTTTTGTATCCCATATGGAAGAGAGATCCAGAGATAAAATTCCAAGTATTGAAGACCATCCAATCTTGAGGGATTTTGAGGATTTTTTTCAGGAAATCCTAGGAATGACAATAAAAAGAGAAATTTATTTATCTAATTATTGGGTGCCAAGAGTCGCCCTAGTGTCCAAGACACCTTACAAAATGGGAACGCCAAAATTGAAATAATTATGGATGCATCTTGAAGAATTGTTAAATAAGGGGTAGATACACCCAAGTGTGTCACCTTGGTGTGCCCCAATGTTGTTATTTAAGAATAAGGATGGAACCATAAGAATATGTATTGATTTTAGATAGCTAAATAAGGACACCATCAAGAATAAACATCCCTTTCCAAGGATTGATCATTTATTTGATCAACTCAAAGATGCAAGATTATTTTCAAAGATTGATTTGACATCGAG
The DNA here is from genome assembly GCA_009831015.1 of Picea engelmannii. Taxonomy (NCBI): domain Eukaryota; kingdom Viridiplantae; phylum Streptophyta; class Pinopsida; order Pinales; family Pinaceae; genus Picea; species Picea engelmannii. The sequence continues at coordinate 1,792,659 of ML778010.1, forward strand.
TTATCACCAACTGAGGATAAAAGAAGAAGATATCAACAATACAATGTTTAGAATAATATATGGGAATTAAGAATTTGTGGTAGTTCCATTTGATATTTTCATGTGTCTGATGAATGTAGTGTTCAGGGAATACATGGAAAAGTTTGTGATTGTGTTCCTAGATGACATACTCATCTACTCAATGAAATAAGAGGAACATGAGAAGCATTTAAGAGTGTTTCTACAAGTTTTAAGAGAGTCTAAGATGTAATTCAAGCTAATTAAGTTGATCTTCTATCAAAAGAATATTAATTAGTTGGGACATATTATTTCAGCCGATGGGATAACATTTTATCTGGAGAATATAGAGGCCATTTGTAACACCCTATTTCCCCCAGTCTGTAAAAATAATTATATTGGCTAAGAAATATGGCAAACTCAAAGATGTGAATGTTTGATTTGATGGACCTTTGTATAAAAGGTCGATGAATGTAAATTATGTTATGAATATTTGTTGCATGACTGTTGGGGAGGGGATGTGCTAAAAGAGACCATGATGGCTAATGAGAGGTGGTGGAAGGGACCTGGAATGGTTGCGTTAACTTCCACTGAACCAATTCCATAGTTGTTTTTACTTGCTCAAAGAGAAAAGCAACTCTCTGACCTTGGAATAAATTACCCGTCAGGATGGTAGGTGGGGAGGCTCCTCAAGAGTTAATGAGGGGATGGGGGAAAACCACCCATCCGTAGAAGCTCTCAGACATGACCACAGATGGGGGAATTCGTGCCACATGCAATCTTGCAGAAAAGGAAAGAAAGGAAGTGTGGGGGAGAGAGGAGAAAAACAGGCGCAATAGGGATCGCGGAAGAGAATTGGAGGAACTCTGGAAGTACAGGGAGTTCTAAACAGAGAAGAAGGAGAGTAACCTTCATCCTTGAATTCCGTTGAGCTAGAAGTAGGAGACTGAATCTCAAGCATCGTCGTCTAGCTCGGGGGTGGCTAGTGGTAAATCTGTTTGGAGTCATTGAGCCTACAGTTGGATGGAAACGAGCACCCCTCTCAGGAGTCACGTCATACCTAGTGTTTCTGATAAGTGTTTATGTCTTGTATTTTGATTTGAATATCCTGGATGCATGCTCATGTTTATACGCTCATAAATGGTTTCTGTATAGAAGTGATTGCCTTGTGTTTTGATTGGGAATAATGAAGGCATGTTTATACTTATATGACCATAATCGATTTATGTACAAAATGAATAAGTTCATAATACGAGTTCCTTCCCTTGAAAATTGTCCCATCTACTTGACTCGCACTCTATCCTGGTTTAATTTCCCAAAGGAACCTTCTTCTGGGAAGTTTCCTCACATTTTAGAGTCGGAGTGAGTTCCTTGAAAAGACTACCTATATAGTAAACCCACGAGTTTACTTTACCCTGGTCACATAATTCATAGCTCGGCAAATTAGGAAGGCATCTTAGTCAGGTCACCAAGCCTAGGGATAATTACCGAAGAATCATTTGAAGGTCTAGATGACCTGGATTTGGAAACCTTGTACAAGAAAGAGTAGTCCTCTCAGGTTTCAAAGTTGTGGGAGTTCAAAGCCCCGAGAGGTTGAATCTTGTGAATCAAGCTCAGAAAGGATAGAAATCCCAAATATCGAAATAGAATACCCCAACGTTTGGTAGATGAACGATCGAAATCCTTTCGGAAATACCCTAGATTTGTGAAGACCGATGGATCTAGAGAAGGAGCGCAGGTGTTAACATGTTGATCCCTTCAGCCTTCACAAGTAGAGATGGGATCCAGAACCATAGATCCAAGGATATTTTGGAGCTCTATTAAGCTGTCAGATCTGGAGGCATGGATCAACATCCATTGATCTTGAGGTAAGGGGCACATGGTTTAAGTTTTTCGGCATTTCGTATACCGGGAAACATAAGAGGGAGAGTCTTTCGATCCCCAGGGACATGAAATTGCGAAAACATACCAGCCATTGGATCTGGAGTGCAGTGGCATGAGAGCCACTAGATCAAGGATACGTGCATAGGGTTTAGTCCCTAGGAGGTTCTCATAAGATTAGATCTGGACCATCGGATCAGGGGAGGCTCATAGTCGTTGATCTCATATATAAATTCCCATATCGGGAATTCGAGGATCAGAGTTTTGAAAGGTAAGGAAACTCTCTGTTGTGGATTTTCGTGAATCGTTAAATCCTGAAGAGAGATAGGAGTAGGATCCAATCCTTGGAGGAGGGTCATATGGCCCCATAGAGTTGAGGGCTAATAGTCGTTGGGCCCCAAACGAGTTTCGGGGTTTTGGGACTCAAGAGGTAGAATTGCATTGTCAACACAACTCCCAAAATCACGAAGAGAGAAACATCGAAAGGTGGGTCCCAAGTATCAGTCAAAGGATACGTGCAGTGGAAGTCTAAGGAGTGGTTAGAGTTCTGAAAACCTTTTGAGTTTTGGGGATTCGAAAGGGAAAGGAGGAATGATTGCATCACGATTCCCCGAATCGCGAAACCCCAAAAGCATTTAGAGGAATAGCACCAGCTCATAGGACCAGTCCTATGAAAAGTGACTCAAGGGAGGAGCTAAGGATCTGCTAGACCCTTTCAGGTTTCAGCATTTCAAAAGACAGAGAACAGGGGAATGCTTGCATCGCGATTCCCCGAATCGCAAAAGCCAGAAGAACCTTTTTTGGTAAGGCCTGTGATCATAGCCAATGATCACATGGAGGAGGATAAGGGAAGGGATGGTCTGCGCTAGGCCCCATAGAAATTTGGGGATTCTGTCCCTCGAAGAAAAGATGAAAATTCTAGGTTGTTGTAGCGGGGGTGTGACAAATTGGTATCAGAGCATGGTTACAAGACTTGGCCTTCTTGAGCTCATGAGCGAGTTGTGCAGAAAATCCATTTGAAGTACTCTTAAGAGGAGTAACCCTCTATCTTAACCCCCTTTATCAAACTTCGAAGTTAAGAATGAAAATTCTTATTGTGTGTATGCATTTGAAAAATACGAATTATGCGCTGGTTGTGAATGAATACAATGTTGACTAACAACAAGTGTTTTTTTTTTGAAAAGAGAATGATCAACCACGGGAAATGACAAACGCATAGAATGGTGATGCACCATGAAGTGGGGGATGGCTCCCACAATAGAGATGAAGAGTCTGACAAAAGGAGAGCAGTGGAGACCCCTCCAGATCTAGCTGAGACTGTGAGGAGCCTCATGGTCGAACTACAGAGTTGCAAGGCCGATAACGAGAGGTTGATAAAAGAGAGAGAAAAGAAACCAGAGATTAATGCAGTCTTGCTACAGAGCTTATCCGACATACAAAGACAATTGCAGCATGGACCTAACACCAGTCATGTGGACCAACGACAGACAAAGAGAAGTCAAAGCCCACCTGGGATACAAAAACATGGTCTTTTAAGTGGCCACACTAGGAGGAGCAACTTGAGAAAGTTCCAGCCCAAAGATAAGGGACAAGCGTCGGACGATTCCTCTAGAAAGGAAACTGGCGAGTCTGAGGGATATTCTAGTAGCAGAACTAGTTCTTATTCCCAAAGAAAATGAAAGAAGCAAAATCATTCCAAAAATCATAATATTGAAGAATTCAAGAAGGCCAAACCACCCTCTTTTGATGGTGAAATAAATAAGGGAGAGGAAGTGGAGGCTTGCCTACTTGGACTAAAGAAGTATTTCAGAGTCCATGACTTCTCGAAAAATTTGAAGGCCCGAGTAGCCACTTTCAACTTGAATGGGAAGGCTTCCATTTGGTGGGAAGACCTTAAGAATGTAAAAGGGATTCACGAAGAGGATCTATCTTGGGAACGGTTTAAGAAATACTTCAGGAAGAAGTATCTGTCGGAAAAGTATTTCGACGAAAAGACTAAGGAATTCTATGAACTCAAGCTGGTGCAACACACCATAGAGGAATATGTCAGTATATTCCTGAGTTGCTGAGGTACGTACCCTATATAAAAGAAGAAAAGGAAAAGGTGCAACGATTCATCAGTGGACTACCTAAGGACTATCAGAATAGGATTGATTTTGACAAGCCAAAGACCCTAGAAGACACTATTCGAAAGGCAAGATATTGTTATGAACAGTTTGGGCATAGGACAGAACCTCATGAAGTCTGGAAGTAGAAGAATAGTTCGGGATTCTAGAAAAAGGGGTTTAAATCCCCAAGATTTAAAAAATATAAAAAGGACTCAAGGATGAGCTTCCCAACCCGAAGTGTACACCAACAAAATTTCCCCTCCCAGAGAAGAAATAAACCTTTTGGATCTACCCCAGGAAAGATTGATAACCTGAAGAAAGAAGCCTTGAAATGTTGGGGTTGTGGAGAACAAAATCTACCGAGGGACTTCCCACACCGACAATAGAACAGTTGGAGAATTTACAATGCTCAAGAAGCTACCATCATCAATGACGTGGCCAGGAGTATGCCACAAATTTATGCAGCCGTGGATAATAAACAAGTTGACCACCAAGCTTCAGTAGTGGAAGTGGAAGGTATGATCACCAACCATCTAGTGTCTATTCTAATTGACCCTGGTTCAAATTTGAGTTATATAGCTCCTAAGGCTATTGATAAGTGTAAATTATAGCCACATAAACACTCCAAGCCATGGTTGGTATAGTTATCCACCAACACAAAAATAAAGGTAATGAAGGTCATACCATCTTGCCAATTCACTATGGGTGAATTCCCCACCCAAGAAACCCTTAACATACTACCCCTAGGATCGTATGACCTATTGATTGGTATGGAATGGCAAGCCACATATAAAGCTAGATTGGATTGTTACCATAAAACCTTAGAATGTGTAAGTGAAGAAGGAAGAAGGATAACCCTTCAAGGGATCCAAAAACCTGTCTTGGTGAGGCAAATATCATCCCTTCAAATGAGAAAGTATTGCAGAAAGGGATGTCGACTATATGCGATATAGGTGTTGGAATTAGTTGAAGATGACAAACCAAGCCTTGAAGACCACCCCACACTAAGAGAATATAGAGATGTGTTTCTGGAAGAGGTACCGGGTCTACATCTGAGAAGGGACATTGACTTCTCGATAGAACTTGCACCAAGAGTAGTGCCAGTGTCTAGGACACCCTATAGAATGAGCACACCTGAGCTAGTTGAGCTTAAACTACAACTAAAAGAAATGATGGACAAAGGCTATATCCAATCCAGCGTGTCCCCATGGGGAGCACCAGTTCTGTTTGTGAAGAAGAAAGATGGTACCCTCCGACTGTGCATAGATTATAGACAACTCAATAAGGTAACCATAAAGAACAAGTATCCCTTACCCCAGATTGATGACCTGTTCGATCAATTGGGAGGTGCTTCCATATTCTCAAAGATTGACTTGATATTTGGATACCATCAAGTCCAAATAAAGAGTGAAGACATCCACGAAACCGCCTTCAGGACGAGATATGGTCACTACGAGTTTGTGGTAGTACCATTTGGATTAACCAATGCCCCTGCCACTTTTATGTGCTTGATGAACAATGTGCTCAGCAAATTCCAAGACAAATTTGTACTAGTTTTTATTGACGATATATTAATTTATTCCAAGAATAGAGAGGAACATGAGGAACATCTTAGAATTGTACTTCAAGTGCTAAGATAACATCAACTCTATGCCAAATTTAGCAAGTGCGACTTTTTCTAGAAGAAAATACAATACTTGGGCCATGTCATATCTGAAGGAGTAGTAGTAGCCCTTGACAAGATCGGGTCTATCATGGAGTGGCCTACCCCAAAGGACGTTTCAGATATCAGATCCTTTATGGGCTTAGCAGGACACTATAGGAGGTTTATAAAAGGATTCTCCAAGATTGGATGTCAAATCACTGCCCTCCAGAAGAAGGGAGTTAAATTCCTTTTGACCCCAAAATGTGAAGAAAGGTTTCAGTCCCTAAAACATCTACTGACCCACATACCCGCGTTGAAGATCGCCAATCCCAAAGGTGACTTCCTAGTGTGCACAGATGCCTGCAAGGAAGGGCTTAGAGGAGTCCTTATGCGAGGAGGAAGTGTAGTCTACTATGAATCCTGAAAATTGAATGAGCATGAAGTCAACAATGTGACCCATGATCTAGAGCTATCTGCCATAGTGCACACCTTAAAAATGTGGAGGCATTACCTTCTGGGAAGGAAATTTGTACTTATGACAGACCATTGTGGATTGCGACATCTGTTTGACCAACCAAAACTCAATGCCAGACAAGCTAGGTGGATGGTCCTCCTTAGCGAGTTTGATTTCGAAATCAAACATATTAAGGGAAAGGAAAATAAGGTGGATGATGCCCTTAGCAGAAGTATGAAAACAATTCACCTGGTAGCGGTGAGAACCTGTGAGGTGAATGTCAAGGAAAGAGTTAGGAATGCACAAGAAACAAACACATTCTTCCAGACCGTGACCTTGTACCTAGAGCAAGAACCCATAGGGATAAAGTATGAAGGCTACCAGATGATAGATGGAGGTCTGCTAACTTACAGAAATAGATTGTATATTCCAGATTGTGACAACTTGAAGAGGTTCATAATGGATGAACTACATAAAATACCATATACTGGTCACTCGGGATATCATAAGATGTTCACAACTAGTAGGAAACAATTCTATTGGCCTGGGTTAAAGAAAGACATAGCTAAATATTTAGCTAAGTGCCTAGAATGCCAACAGGTTAAAGCAGAACACCGTCACCCAGCCGGATTATTACAACCTCTACCAATCCTAGAATGGAAATGGGAGACCATCTCCATGGATTTCATCACCGGACTACCAACATCGGCTAGGAAGAATGATGCCATCATGGTGGTGGTGGATAAATTGAGAAAGTCTGCCCATTTTATCCCCATCAAATCGACTTGCAAGGAAATAGATATCGCCAGCATATTCATGAAGGAGATATTCAGACTACATGGTATGCCTAAAAAGATTATGTCTGACAGAGACATGAAATTTACTTCCAACTTTTTGAAATCCTTGATGGCTGGTCTAGAGACCAAATTATTGTTTAGCACAGCCTATCATCCTCAAACCAATGGACAGACAGAAAGAGTGAAACAAATATTAGAAGACATGCTAAGAATGCATGTAATGCATCAACCTAAAAAGTGGGAATATTACCTGCCACTGGTGGAATTTTCCTACAATAACGACTACCAAGAATCCCTGAAGATGAGTCCTTTCGAAGTCCTCTATGGTAGGCTGTGCAACACTCTAGTCAATTGGAGTAACCCAGTAAACAAAATTACTATTGGACCTTGCATGTTGAAAGAAATGGAACAACAAGTGATTCAGATAAAACAAAATCCAAAGGTCGCTCAGAACAGACAGAAACGTTACACCGACCGAAAGAGAACTCGAAGAGAATTCAAGACGAGAGACCATGCATATCTCAAAGTTAGGCCCAGGAAGCATTCCCTGAGGATGGGAGCTTCTGCAAAGTTGGCACCTCGGTATTGCAAAACATTTGAAGTTCTAGATAGAGTGGGACCTGTAGCCTATAGGCTAGCACTTCCTCCCACAGTAAAAGCACATAATGTTTTCCATGTTTCATTATTGAAGAAGTATGTACACGATTCTAATCATATAATTGATTGGTCTGTGATCCAGGTGGAACTGGAGGGAGAATTCCTGCCAGAACCTCAATGCATACTGGACAAAAAGGAAACCCTACTCAGGAACTGAACCATTGCACAAGTCAAGGTGTAGTGGAAACATTTTGGCCCAGATGAGGCTACGTGGGAAATGGAAGATGCCATGAAACAAACATATCTGATTTTGTTTACTTCTGTACACACACCTCATATTGATAGATAGAACATCTAGGATTATGTTCCTTTAAGGGGGAGGGAATTGTAACACCCTTTCCCCCCCAATTTGTAAAAATAATTATATTGGCTAAGAACTATGGCAAACTCAAAGATGTGAATGTTTCATTTGATAGACCTTTGTATAAAAGGTCAATGAATGTAAATTATGTTATGAATATGTGTTGCATGACTTCTAGGGAGGGGATGTGATAAAAGAGACCACGATGACTAATGAGAGGTGGTGGAAGGGACCTGGAATGGTTGCATTAACTTCCACCAAACCAATTCCATATTGGTTTTTACTTGCTCAAAGATCAAAGCAACTATCTGACCTTGGAATAAATTACTCGTTAGGATGGTAGGTGGGGAGGCTCCTCAAGAGTTAATGAGGGGATGGGGGTGAACCACCCATCCATAGAATCTCTCAGACCTAAACACGGATGGGGGAATTCACGCCACATGCAATCTTGCAGAAAAGGAAAGAAAGGAAGTGTTGGGGAGAGAGGAGAAAAACACGGGCAATTGGGATCACGGAAGAGAACCAGAGGAACTCTGGAAATACAGGGAGTTCTGAATAGAGGAGAAGGAGTGTAACCTTCGTCCTTGACTTCCTTTGAGCTGGAAGTAGGAGACTGAATCTCAAGTATCGTGGTATAGCTCGGGGGTGGCTAGTGGTAAATCCCTTTGGAGTCACTGAGACTACGGTTGGGTGGAAACGAGCACCCCTCTCAGCAGTCACGTCACACCTGGTGTTTCTGATAAGTGTTTATGTCTTTTATTTTGAATTGAATATCCTGGATTCATGCTCATGTTTATACGCTCATAAATGGTTTCTGTATAGAAGTGATTGCCTTGTGTTTTGATTGGGAATAATGGAGTCATGTTTATACCTATATGACCATAATCGGTTTATGTATAGAATGAATAAGTTTAGAATACGAGTTCGTTCCCTTGAGAATTGTCCCATCTACTTGACTCACACTCTATCCTGGTTTAATTTCCCAAAGGCACCTTCTTTCGAGGAGTTTCCTCACATTTCAAAGTCGGAGTGAGTTCCTTGAAAAGACTACCTATATAGTAAACCCACGAGTTTACTTTACCCCGGTCACATAATTCATAGATAGGCAAATTAAGAAGGCATCTTAGTTAGGTCACCAAGCCTAGGGATAAATACCCAAGAATCATCTGAAGGTCCAGATGACCTGGATTTGGAAACCTTGTACAAGAAAGAGTAGTCCTCTCAGGTTTTGAAGTCATGGGAGTTCGAGGCCCCGAGAGGTTGAATCTCGTGAATAAAGCTCAGAAAGGATAGTGAGCCCAAATATCAAAAGAGAATACCCCATCATTTGGTAGACGAATGGTCAGAATCCTTTCAGAAATACCCCAGATTTATGAAGAATGATGGATCTAGAGGAGGAGCACAGGCGTTAACACCTCAACCCCTTCAACCTTCGCAAGTAGTGATGGGATCCAGAACCACAGATCAAAGGATCTTTCGAAGCTTTATTGAGTCGTTAGATCTGGAGGCATGGATCAACATCCATTGATCTCGAGGTAAGGGGCGCATGGTTTAAGTTTTTCGGCATTTCGTATACCAGGAAACATAAGAGGGAGAGTCTTTCGACCCCCAGGGACGTGAAACTGTGAAAAATTGCCAGTTGTTGGATATGGAGCGCAGTGGCATGAGAGCCGCTGGATCAAGGATACATGCATAGGGTTTAGTACCTAGGAGGTGCTCATAAGATCAGATCCAGACCATCAGATCAGGGGAGGCTCAGAGCCGTTGATCTCATACATAAATTCCCATATCAGGAATTCAGGGATCGGAGTTTTGAAAGGTAAGGAAACTCTTTGCTGTGGATTTTTGTGAATCACAAAATCTCAAAGAGAGATAGAAGTAGGACCCAATGCTTGGAGGAGGGTCATATGGACCCATAGAGTTGAGGGCTAATAGACGCTAGGCCCCAAATGGGTTTCGGGGTTTCGGGACTCAAGAGGTAGAGTTGCATGGTCAACACAACTCTTGGAATCATGAAGAGAGAAACACCGAAAGGTGGGTCCCAAGTATTAGTCAGAGGATACGTGCAGTGGAAGTCAAAGGAGTGGTCAGAGTTCTGGGGATTTGAAAGAGAAAGGAGGAATGATTGCATCGCAATTCCCTGAATCGTGAAACCCTGAAAGCATTTAGAGGAATAGCACTAGGTCATAGGACTGGTTTTATGAAAAACGACTCAAGGGAGGAGCTAAGGATCTATTAGACACTTTCGGGTTTCGGCATTTCAAAAGACAGAGAATAGGGGAATGCTTGCATCGCGATTCCCTGAATCGTGAAAGCTGAAAACGGTTTTTTTGGTAAGGCCTGTGGTCATAGCCAACGATCACATGGAGGATGATAAGGGAAGGGATGGTCTATGCTAGCCCCCATATAAATTCAGGGATTTTTTCCCTCAAAGAAAAGACAAAAATTCTAGGTTGTCGTAGCGGGTGTGTGACACCATTAGAGGATGGATAGCACATATTATTTTATCCCCCAATGTACTATTTGGGTTCTTGGTCATGGACCAAGAAGATTGATGGCATAAGTCCCTATATGTGTTCTAGGGCCCATGGATGTGTTCCAGGGAATCCTTGATCGATGCTTGGATTGATCCTTGGTTGTGTACCTTGGTGGCTAAGACCCTAGTTGTGATCTAGGGTCCCCAGATGTATTCTGGGGTATCTTGGTTTGAGACCACATAGTTTCTTGGTTGAGTACCAAGCCTAGATGATGTGTGAAATTCTTGTCTCTCATGATGGTCCATGTGACATAGGAGAAGTTAACAAGAAGGAAATGATCACATCATTGACCTTCCTCGTATGCCGATATGATAAAATATTATAAGTTATATCATGAGACTTATGTGGACATTATGACATTAAAGAAGAGCTTACCTTTTGAATTTGTCCTTTTGTTTTGAAACCCATGGCTTGAGTTACACCCCCCACCCTTCTTAATTTTTGTTTTGGTGTCAGTTCTATTCTTTTCTTATTCCTAAAGAAACATAACCACCTTGTTTTTGAAACCCCTCTCTTTTACTTGTCTTATTTCTCCTTGTTGACTTTTGACTGGTCATTTAATATTTTACAAGTTAAAATATTGTTTGTTTAAATGTTGGGTTTTAAACCTAAACCTAAATTTATTACTAATGAGATAACCCTAACCTAGCTACCAAAAATATAAATTAAACTGACCTTCGTCACTCACTCACTCACACTTTCTCTTAGACGAGTTTTGGTCTGAGGTATTTTTTGTCGATCCTCTTTTTCCGTTTGCTAAGTGGATATGAAACTTCTAGGAAAAGTTCTTGGTGTGTTATGGTATACTACAACCACCATGTGCTTCCCCTCTCTATCATTTCTCTTTCCACTGAACCTAAGGGTCTTTTCCCATCCATCCATAGTCTTTTGTTGATGCCTCTTTGTTGAGTAGGTGTTCCTCTTGTCGGTGCCACTGTGTCTTGCTGGTGCCATATTGTTTGTGATGATATGTTACCTCATTTCTATTGCCTCAAATATCTATTGGTTCCACCCTTAAAATTCTTCCTCTCATTGTCTACAACTAGCCCTAGTAAGGGTTTGTTAGGGCTACCATGTAACTGTTGATATTTCTTCCTTTATTGTAGCAGTTTTTGTGTTTTCTAGGCTCAGTTTATTAAGGTTGTTTGTGGTCTCCTTTCAACCACTAGGATGGATAGTGGTGTCATGTTTTATCCCTATTACTTGATGATTGGCATGCTGGTTATCTTTTAGATCTATTTCCCTAAAATTTCTTCCTAGAAACTTGTCCTAAAAATCATGATGAGATCTACCCTAAGGGTTTGATCCATGATCCCTTTAAGATTTTATGAGCATACATCAAAGAGGGTAAAAACAACATAGCAGGTAAATTTGTTCTTTTTTTGGTTAAGGTAATATTTAGATCTATGTTATGATTTCTGTTATTATATTTCACATCAGAAATTTTGAATGGTTTGTTGATCCAAAATTACAGTAGAAAATGTTTAGAAATTGAATAAAATTATTTCTGTTTCTAACTAGTGTATATTTTTCCCTTAAACTCTAACAGTTTTTAAAGTTAGAAAAAAATAAGGGACATGCAATTGGGAGTAGTATCCATATAATCTTGTCAGTAAGTTCTTAAGGAGAATCACAAGCTCATGGGGAACATCTATTTTCCATTGATGTCAAAGTGGGAGAGTTGCAAAAAGGGGAAAATTCTTTCCATTGATGTGTTTAGTTGCAATATTTCAAGAAATCAATAAGGGGGAGATTATTGGAATTATTGTCATTGATATCAAAGGATTAATGTCGTCATTAATATCATATTATAGCTTCACAAATACACACTACAATTCCAAGATTGATTTATGTATAGTTTTAAATGTATATTAAAAAAGGGGTGTATGTGAAAAAGTAAAAAGTGAAAGGGTGGTTTCAAACCCATGGATTTGGAAGCCCATGGTATTTTCCCATGAATTTTCCCATGATATTTGGAAATGTGAAATAAAAAAGGGGAATTAAATATTTAATTAATGGGTTCCATGTCTTTTTGAATTAACATATCCCTTCACGAAGGGTTATGTTAAAGTATAAATAGAGAAATTTTTGAGAGAAAGTGTGTGTTGGGATTTATTGTACTACTCATTCACTATTGTCACCCAACCATAGGCTGAAGCCACCCTGTGAGCACCTTAACCTTGATAGAGAATCACTACAGAATCAAACCCTAGGCTAGATAGCCAAACAAAGGGTAGTGCACCTTTCCCCAAGGATAGCACACCAAAAAGACTGATTAGATAGTCCAAACCCTAAATAAGAGATATTCCAAGCCAAACGTGACCTTCTAGTTGCTGCAGCTACAATGGTATCTCTCCTCCAAACCTATGCACAAAACTAGACATTGTAGTGTGCACAAGTGCTGCTCTGCAATTCTGAGACTGCCTGCCAGAATGAAGACTGGCCTCTTGTATTTATACTAAATTTGGCTAACTTCCTAGGCCGAATTCTCATTCTAGGTATCTGTCTGTTCAGTATATATTAATTCTTCTGGATGACTTCTTCTCTTAGAGGCTAATAACCTAATATAAATTATCCTCTAGAGACATGTCTTCTAGGGTTATTAGCCAACTCATTAGGGTTTCTTATTTCTTTCCAGATTCTTCTATTCTCATCAGATTTACATGTGGAGGTAAATACCTCCCGCAGCTACCATAATATCAACACTCCCTCCTAGCTAGGGAGGTATTATAGGTAATGGTCTTGAGCACAAACATACCATTCACCCAGTAGCATCAACATAGTTGTATAGACTATCTCATGACTAGATCACGAGAACCATCATCACCATTAATGTCATCATCCATATCATCTCTCGAAACCATACTCCATGTGAGTAATTAGACATGATGATGGATAAGTCACTCACACCACAAAGTGATATAAGATCCATTCTTCTAATCTGGACATATGTCCTAAAAGAGTAAATGTTCTGAACCATTTTCCTTCTGGGAAATATCTATTCTTTGATCATCCATCTAGCTAATAATCATTTCAAATACTGCTGATAGTCTTCAAGGAAATTGGAACAAAATAGAAAACAATTGTGTCTATCCATAGTAGTATATAACTACAATCTAGTGGTACACTACCACACCAATTAACACACAAGTACTTGATCAAACGGTGGAACACATCCACCACAGTAGTATACATCTACTGTCATACAATCTTCATAACAATCATCTGATATCAACCTGCATAGAAACAATGTCATGATATAAATTGAATCATCTGGGCCATTCTTCCACTCACATATATGAGATATCAGAAGAGCATCTGCCCTCAAAAGTAATACATAAATGATGAGCTATCTGGACTATTCTTCTCAAGAAAGGAAGAATGATTGTTATGATTTCTAAGCCTGGAACATTCCTCACCCTGGGCCATTCCTGCGACACTAAACAAAGTGTAACCTGGAGAGAATGAATTTTCCCTAAGGAATGTCTGTACTTGATTGTTCATCCTAGACCATTCGCCACCCTGGGCCATTCCTCCATCACTAAAGAAAGTGCAACCTGGAGAGAATGAATACACCCTAAGGAATGATTGTCCATACCATTTCCCCTGTTAACCACAAGAGGAAAAGACTGTCGTGTACCAACCTCCAAAACATACCATTCCTCATGTTAACCACAATGAGAAATCGATGTCTGGCAAGGCGGGCTAGTCTTCTTGAGTAACCCTCAAGAAGAGAGACTTCCCTAGACCACTCCCCATGTTAACCATAATGGGAAGTCGTTGTGTATGGTACATCATCAATTTGGACCATTTTTCGAACTGGAAAATGTCTGTCCGTTAGAAATATCAATCCACTTTCTGAAATGGAAAGGAAACTGCTCATTCTGGACCATTTTTCAAACTGAAAAATGACTATCCATAATTCAATACATATTAGTGCTCCCTCCCAACCTGGGAGTCATCTCTTCCTTTTTCAATAAGGAAGTCGTTTCCATGAGCTCCAACTTGAGTACACAAATTATTTCATCTTGGACAAAATATTTACGAAAATGTATGCTTATCTGCTCATATATTGGGATATGTATTGGAGAACCTCTTTCTCCTTTCTGGACTTCATCACGGATAATGTAATGCTTGATTTCAAATTTACTTCGGTCTGGAACACTGGTTTTCTCTGAAGGCTTCATGTAGCTATGATCAATAAATTATATCATTGTTGGAAAACTGGAACATATCCATGTGGCACTTCTTCTGTCATCATGAGATCTGATCTACTGAGTAATCATCTTGATACAAGATCTCTGTTATCGAAAATCTTCACCACGCTTCTATTGTGCACTAGAGGTTCTCCACCAATTTATCTTTTTCCATATGCATACAAGGGTCTGTTTCTCGTATGCTTCAAAGTCTTTAGGTTGCTCTTTATACACTCTTTGTTCAATTGTCTTGGGGAACAGTATTTTCATTTATATGATGTATAAATCCAACTCATGGATGTTGCGGATGATATAGTGACTCATGTAGAGGTATGTCTGGTCTACTAGAACAAGTGGTCATCATAGTCTTCTCCCTCCATCTAGGAGAACCTCTAGTACTGGATCTTGCAAAGATTTTATTCATAAGTCTTCCATACACTGTTCTTCATCAGGACTTTCAGTTCCTCTGGTTGATTTATTTTGGTGAGTTGATATCAGGATGGTAATCTTATGATTCTCGATACAATCACTGGTTGTTCTGGCTTCTCTTTCTTTCTTGGAATCTTCATGTTCTTCCTCATGTTTTTCTTTAGCTCTTGGGTCCATGGAGTTTCTTATAGATTCCATGCCCTAAATATTCCACTTCTTCCTTTCATCATAGGATCACAGATGTGAATGGAAAACTAGGGATACTTTAAGGCTTCTCTTTGAAGAAAACTTCTTCTAAGGTTGAACTGAACAAGTATTGCTTTTCATGTTTGCTACCATGGATATATACTTCATCATCTTCAATGGATCATAGGATTATCTCCCTCCTAATCCTTTCTTCATGTATGAGTGCATGATCTTCTTTATGGTGATATATAATCAGCTCCCTCCATCTAGGAGAGTCCATGCTTCTATCTGCATCCTTTTTCCCTTTTTCAAAGCGTCATAAGTCTTTCTCCAATTTTCTCTTGATTGTTGACTTCTTTCTTCTAGGTTTCTTCGAGATTGATTCTGATTTCAGCTTACCTTGTAATAGCTTCCAAAAGATTTGTTTGATATAATTCATCCTTTCTTGTATAATGATATCAATCCTTATCTTATTGTTCTTCCATAGATATAGTTCTTCTTGGAACATATTATCTTCTAAGAGATAGATATACAAGATATGTACAGAGACTATGTAAACAAGATATGTACAAGAACTAAGAAGAGTATTGTTACCTTCAGAAGATGAAGTCTCTTTCATCCTTCTTGGTCTTCTTTGTAGGTTCCTTTTATTCAAAAACTGATGCTTCGTGTGTCCCCTTCGTTTTATTTAGCTTGGGACAATGATTCTTGTAGTGATCACAATTTCAACAGTTGAAGCATTGTACTTATGAAATATCTTTCTGTTGATTTGGCTTCCTCCTTGAACCAAACTTCCTGTTGTTCCTAAAATTCTTGAATCTTACTGTGAAGGCTTGATCATCATACTTATTTTGGGGTTTCTCTTTTTCACTAATCCTAGATTCTTCTTGAGCACAACAAGTCCAAATATCTTCAAATGTAGGATACTCCTTCCTTGTGTTCATGCTTGCGGAAAATTCATCCCATGTCTTGGGAAGACCATTGAGTACTATGTTTACCAATTCCTTCTCTGAAATGATCTCTTCAATATCTTGTAGTTGATCTCTTAACTGAGATATTCTCACAAAGTATGATGTTATGTTGTCATCATCATTCATCTTCATGTCACAGAGCTCATTCTTCAGACTCATTACTTGTCCAATGTTTCTGACTGAGAAGAGGTTTGTTAGGGCATTGTACATCTTCTTCGATGAGTTAATATGGGAGATGCAGGGTATCAAGTGGTCTTTTATAGATTACACTATGATACTCATAGCATTGATGTCACCATATTTGAACTTCTCCATGACTGCAACGTTTTGTGGTTCCTTCTTTCCCTTCTTCAAACTCTGGTTTCATGATCTTTCCTTTCACGATATCCATCACTTTATTATTGGAAAGAATGAGGTCAATCCTTGTCTTCCACACTCTGAAGTTAGAAGCTCCATATAACTTGTTTTCTGACTTCATAGAGTAATTCATGGTTTCTTTGACTTGGTCAACCCTAGATTTGACCACAAACTCAAACTTGACGTCTTGTCTTGTTGAGAGTATCAAGAGATGCACTAGGATAGGGTGCAATGATCTATCTGGAGATTAGGCCAATCTCTTCACTTAAGGTGACTCAACAAGAGGTTTAGGGTTTCTGCAACTGCACCTGCTAGTAACCCTAGTTGCAGTGCTTTGGTGACTGCTCTTGCTAGAAAACCTAGCAGCAGTTCCTCAACGAGCTTAATATTCTTATGGCTATGCTTCCTTCCAGCGGTTAGACTGAATGAAGGAGGTGTGGGCCCATAACCTATTAGAATATAATGGATGTTCTCATTTTACCATTGACAATATCACTATTGTCACCCAACCATAGGCCGAAGCCACCCTCCAAGCACCTTAACCTTGACAAAGAATCACTTTGGAAGCAAACCCTAGGCTAGATAGCCAAACAAATGGTAGCTCACCTTTCCCCAAGGATAGCGCACCAACAAGAGATGATCAGATAGTCCAAACCCTAACCAAGAGATAGTCCAATCTAAGCAAGACCTGCTAGCTATTGTAGCTGCAATGGCAGCTCTCCTCCAAACCTGTACACAAAACTGGGCACTGCAGTGTGCACAAGTGCTGCTCTGTAATTCTGAGACTACCTTCCAGAATGAAGGCTGGCCTCCTCTATTTATACTAAATCTAGATAACTGCCTGGGCCGACTTCTCATTCTAGGTATCTTTCTGTTCAGTATATATTAATTCTTTTGGCCGACTTCTTCTCGTTGAGGCTAATAACCTAATATAAATTATCCTTGAGAGCCGACATGTCTTCTAGGGTTATTAGCCAACTCATTAGGGTTTCTTCTTTCTTTCCAGAGTCTTCTATTCTCATCATGTTTACATGTGGAGGTAAATACCTCCCACAACTACCATAATATCAACAAGTCTCACCTGAGATGCAAAGAGAACCAAAAAGAACATAAGGTCTTGTGTTGGGGATGGAGGATCAATCTACAAATGACATCCATGTAAATCATATATGATAATATAACAAGGACTAAGAATTAAATCAATACCCACGTGTAGGTGCTACTCATTCATAAAAAATACAGAATAGAACGAAAAATGCACATATTTATTATTGAATGTATTCCATCATATTAGACATATACATCGTGTTGAATAACTAAGTTTCACACCATAACATTTCATCTCATTACTGTAAAAATAGTGGGAATACAATAGTATGTGCCTTGCATTAATATTTAAGATTCATAAATAAACAAAACATAAGAGACTTCTCCATACAACACATGATTTCCATAGTCTACTCAGAGCTCTCAGAATGGTGCCTTTCAAAATTGCCCATCCTATTTTTTGATATGAGAGCTCAATTTTATATCTTATTCTTTTGGGGAGCATTGTCTTTAATAGTTCTACTCCAATCACTTGTATGATATAATGACCTCACATTCTTCCGGTACCTTCTAGGGCTCCACATAGGTTCTTTGCATTAGGGAAAATATTAACTTTCCTGGTCATCTTATCTTTAGGCCAACCCACTTATTCATCTGTGGCTGGAAGTAATCATTATCAGAGATATCATGGTGATTCATTTCTTTCTTCCAGAGGGATTCTTCTTGATTTCTGTCACAATTGAGGAAACTTGGACCGACATGCTCAACTAAAAAAATCCCGACCGACGTTCCCTTAACCACCTTTACAATTTCCACATTGCTCAACAAAACCTAGTCCGATGCATGCACTATGGCCTTATTTTGCACATATTCTAAGGTGCTTGAAAAACTACTGGGTGAGCACACACAAATTTCATTTTTACACGCATGCAAAAATGGACCCAAAACTTTGGGTTCTAATAGGCCCCCACCACTATTAGCTACCCATTCCTCAAGCCATATATTTCCTAGTGACATGAGGATAGTAGAGTAAGAGAAAATCATCATAGGATAGAACAATACAATGGGATGATTGGAATTGAGTAAGAGACAATCATCAAAGTAGGTGGGAGGTGTCGTTTGACTCAATTATATGGTTTAGAAAGCCAAGGGGGTTGGGATATGGAGTTAGAGTGCATGAGGTTATAAATATTGAATAGAAAATCGAAATCATGACATGACGGGCAATATTTTCCCGTAATAGGGGTGCCATGAGGAAAAGGGAAAAATGGGGTGTGTAAAAAGGTGGGATTCACAAAGGGGTGGATGGGGGTGGTGTAGGAAAGAGAAGTGAATAAATCATGCTTCATCAATGAAGGAGATTAAGCATGCAAATGAGATGAATGAATGAGGCCACATGACGAGCGAAGGAGATGAAGCATGACAAAATTTTAGCAGTGGAAGGGATGGGAAGTTATAAGAGTGGAATACCTCCCTAACAATAGTTGATATAGTGTTAAGGAGAGGAAGAATGAAACCGTGGGAATGGATGGGTATGGAAGAGGTGGTTAAGAAGACATCCCAAAATAGTGGTGTAATTGGGAAATGAAATTATTGGAGGGAGAGAAAATAACACTGGAGGGGAAATTTTAGAGAAGTTGAGATCGATACGTGGAGTAATTTATCCTTCGAATGCAGGGTGAGAGGGGTTATTTATATCGATCCAATAGGGATGAGAGGGAGATGAATAGAGGAGTGTGATAGGGTTGATGTGTCAAGGGAAATGTAGTGATAGGGTTGATGTGTCAAGGGAAATGTAGAATATTGTGATAGATAGATCACAATGTTGATTTCATTTCTCAATGATATGCTTGGTTGAATGAAGTATTGTAATAGATGTATTTTTGATGAGTGGTGAACTAGGATGGATTTAAAATGTTATGTCCAATGAATAAGTGTTGTTGTCAGGAAATTCATCTGATACTTAGGTTGAATGATTGTTAGGAACCAATGATAATACTTGCGCGACATGGGTACTCTTGCTTTTAATATCTCGGAAGGTTAGAAAGTTGTCTTGCAATATTGTCTATCTGTGTGACTGGAGTGGAAATATGGTTGATTGGATTGAGACACCATCGGTTTGTTAAAGGTATGGTTGAGGTGAGATTTGCAATGATGTTTGGGGATACTTATCCTATTGATGAAGAGGATCCATTGACTGCTATAAAAAATTGTTGGAAAGAGGAGCTCATACATAAAACCCATAATGAGACTAGAGCACACTTATGTGTGAATTGAAGTGGCTAGGGGATTTGTGCATGGATATTTCTTACCCTAGCTAGATTCGATTGCTAAGGTAATGAGGGTGGTGCGACCAATAGTGACTCATGCTGTATCTTTGAGCATATGGTTTCAACTACTGTTGGTCGCGTGGTTTCTTATTTCATAGAAACTGGTTCTGGTAGTAGCCATTGATCGAGGAGGTCATCGATACTAGTATTTATCTTGTGTGGCTTTGTCAGGTGGAGAGGAATTAATGGTGGTATTGTGAATGATTCTAATGGGTAAGTGAAGTCGGTCATTAGAGGTATATTTAGGTAATGCAAACACCCTATGGGCCTCCGCTACCTCCCAATCTAGGATCGAACTTCACAGGAGCCAAAGTGGCTCGCAAGTCCTCACCAAACCCCTAAATTCTTACCACATGCCTTTCACCACACATTGCATCAAATTTTTGTATTCACGAAGGTCCTCTTTCCCCAGTGGATTCATGCATGTGACATTAGGCTCAAAATATTGGGCTTAATTAGAAGATTTTACTCTAACACTCCAGGACTTCGACACTCCAGAGGATTTTCCAACATAACACTCTGCTCCCAAAACCTCCAAACAATCGAAGTGGTGTAACTCACATAACTAATGGTTGGAATTTCCTCTCAGATCAATAGTCCATGTTCAATTCAGACTCTAGGGCTTTGGGAGAAAATTACCCAACCCAACGAATGCACTCAAATCACCAGAGTGATTATCGATTGAGTTTGGTCATAAAGAGACTTGACCGGTGGGTGTAGGTATTACTCTGTCCTTCCACTTCCTCAAACGTTGACAATAAGGTTCAATCAAATGGAATATAAGGTCCACCTCCCTTTCACAATCTACAACTAAGGAAGACTTCAAGACTCTCAGCTTCAAGGGATTCTCCACTTTGCACAACAATGACCAATTTCTCTTGGAGTGTCGAATAGTCGAACCACTTAGGGATCCAATGACATGCACTCACTCAATGATCTACAATGGATATTTTCTTTGGGATTCATAACTTTGGGACTATGTGCCTTGCTTGCAACAAACAACTCAAAAATTCTAGAGCAGTGAAGTCTGAAGGACTCATGACTTAATGAACGTGCTCCTTCAATTGATCGAATGATTGTAAGTGATGTCGACTCCTCCCGAATAGATATCATCCAATCGACCCTAAAACAAAGGGATTTCTCCTTTTCAGAGTTCTCCCCTAGGAACTTACACTCGCTATTACTCCTGAGCTTAGTCACTACAATGAATCTAACTCTAGCGCACACTTTGTTATTCTCTCCTAAGCTTATACCCTTAGAACTATACGGGTCGATGCAATCCTTGCACTAATTCTCTTGAGCTTGATCAACACTTAACAAAGTGTTGGATTTGTCCACTCCTTGCACTATCCTCCCCTTGAGATTTTACATTGCTCTGAGTGTAGGCACACTCCTTACACTCACTCTTTGTAAACTTGCATTATCTTTCTTGAGCTTCTAAACCCGTAAATGGTTCAGCCTCCATGCACCTTGCGTTGGCACTATGCACTCCTTGCACTCTAATTCTCAGAAGAGAAAGGATTGAATATTATAACTCATTCAATAAAGAATTGAGATACACATTCATACACAAAGATAACAACACAACATATATTCAGCTTCAGAGAAATGGATAAGTTCATAGTCTCATAAATTTCAAAGAAAATTCTCTTCTTATATATTTCTTCAATAACTTCCAACAAAAGTTTCAACAACCTTCAACAGCCTCCTCTTGGCATAGATTACATTGATTTATACATGAAGGGGATTCTTGATCCTTCCCTCCAGACTATTCTAGTGCTTTCACATCACCATAAAGACAATCCTATCACTAAGCTTATTACAGTAAATGTACATTTACATTATTAGACACGATTCGATGCTCAAAATATGTATAATCTACACTCATTAAAAAAAGATACAACTTTCTGGAGTACATAGAACGACTCTGGTCTTTTTATATCATGGGATATTTAATTACAAAGGTTTCAAAAATTTAAATACTGCACCTCCTTGGAATCCAAACCCATTAAATTGTGTTGCACTGTATGCTGAGTCATATTCCACCGCACCTCATTATATGATGATGGTGATGCTCCTGCATCATACTCCTCTTGAAAACATATTCATGGACTCGTGTCCATGAGCTTCTCCACTTCCTCTCCACGTTTTTGTATGTCTTCTTTAGTTATCCAAATGGCATCTTATATTGGCTGGTCCTTCCATTTGACTAAATATTCATAATAAACCTTCCTTCTGGTTCTCTTAGCAATTCTTCGATCTAAAATCATTTCTATCTAGAGATTCTCTGTTGTAGGCATTTTTTGCATCCACTAAACCTCCTCTTCATGATTTGTTCCTCCCATGTCATCCATATTGTAAGGATATAAGTCGTCTATGTTAAATATGGGTGAAAATGCAATGTCCTCTGACAACTCAATATCATATGCATTTGCAACAAATTTTCTGAGGATTTTACAAGGCCCTATCTTCTTCAGCTTCAATTTATTATATTTCCCTCTTGGGAATATTTCCTTCCTTATATGTGCCAAGACTTGGTATCCAACTTCAAAATTCACCTCTCTTCTTCTTTGATCTATTATATTCTTGTATCTATGGTTGATATCCTATAGCTGGCCCTTGATTTGTTCATGCAATTTCTACATTTTTGCAGTGAAGTCCTCTACTCCTACACTCCAAAACTAAGCTTGTCCCAAATTTATTAACTCAAAAATTCATCTGGGGTGCATTCCATATACTATCTAGAATGGTCTCTTACTAGGACTCAAGTTTGGTGAATCATTATATGTAAACTCTTCTTGAGGCATAACTTGATCCCACTAACTATGATGTTCAATCACTAAACTCCTCAGCAAATTCCCTAAGATCCTATTCACTACCTTAGTCTGTCCATCCATCTGAGGGTGATATGATGAAATAAAAAACAAATTCATCCCCAATTTCTTCGACAAAGTCCTCGAAAAATGTCCACAAATTTTGTGTCTTTGTCTAAGACTATACTCCCAGGAAATCCATCCAATCTCACAATCTCCTTGAAAAAAAAAATTCCTGTGTGAGTAGAATCACTCGTCTTGTGACATGGTATAAAATGTGCCATATTTGAAAATATTTTAACCACCACAAAGATTGAATCATTTCCCTTCTGGGTTCTTGGCAATCCAAGAACAAAATCCATACTTATAGCATCCCATGCCCTGCTTGGAATAGGAAATGGTTGGTACAACTCTGTATTTTTCTTCTTTCCTTTTTCATATTGGAAAATTCTACATTTTTCCATAAGTTTCTTCACGCTAGACCTCATGTTAGGCAAATAGTATGAATAAATTAACTTTACATATGTTTTATCATGGCCAAAATGTCACACCAATCCTCCACTATGTTTTTCCTTCAGTCGATTGTCCCTCATTGTACATTTCATGATACATAACTGAATCCCTTTGAACAACAAGCCTTCCTAGATCAAATACTCCATCCATGGGCTTCTATCCCTCATCAAAGGATTTTCAAAAGCTGCATAAGCCTCCTTGAAATATGGGTCTTCCTATTACATTTCCTTGAGGTGTTCAAACCCCAAAATCTCCACTTGGAATTCCTGCAAAATCAAACATCTCATACTCAAAGAGTCAACAACATTGTTAGCACTCCCACTAATATGTTTAATAACAAAAGTAAAATTATGCATGAATTCTACCCATTGTCATGTCTTTGATTTAACTTATCTTTTCTGGTTATACACTGCAAAGCATGATTGTTAGTATATAAAATAAATTCTTTTGGTATAAGATAATGTCTCAACTTTTTCAAATATTTAATTATAGAATCAAATTATTTTTTATATGTTTAATAATTTTTCTTAGCATCATTAAACTTCTCACTAAAATAAGCAAGATGATTATCATCTTGACTTAAAACTGCATCGATGGCCACTCCACTTGCATCACACTTGACTTGGAAAGTCTTCCTAAAGTTTTATAGAATTAAGATGAGTTGCTCTGTTATCTTCTCTTTTAACAATCTAAATCCTTTCTCAACTTCTTTTTTCTAGTCAAAAGATCCCTGTTCTTTCTTTATAGTATCCAATATAGGTGTACAAAAGCTGCTAAAATTCCCGATGAACTTTCTGTAAAAACTTGCTAACCCATGAAAACTTATTACCTCAAACAATCTCCTTGGAGAAGGCCACTCTTTTATATCCCTTAAATTCTTTGGATTCATATTAAATTCATTTTAAGAGATTAAAAATCCCAAATATACAAGTTTTGTCTTCATAAAAGAACATTTCTTCAAATTTACTAACAATGTTTCTTGCTGGAACCTCCTCAATACCATATTCAAGTGTCTCAAATGATCCTCCTCAATCTTACTGTAAGCTAGGATATCATCCAAATAAAGAATTACAAATTTCCCAATAAAATATTTGAGCACTCCATTCATGAACCTCACGAATGTACTTAGAGCATTGGTTAATCCAAATGGCATAATAAGCCACTCATACAACCCTTCCTTTGTTTTGAATGTTGTTTTCCATTCATCTCCTTTTGTCATCCTTATTTGATGATAACTACTTATCAAGTCTACCTTGGAAAAATAATTAGCTCCACTCAAACAATCCATCAAATCATCCATTATGGGTCAAGGAAATCTATGCCTGATGGTTATCTTGTTCATATCTCTATAATATGTGCACATTATCCAACCTCCATCTTTATTTGGAATCAACAAAGTTGGTATTGCACATGGACTCAGAATTTCTCTAATCAACCCTTTATCCAACAACGTTTGGAGCTACTCCTTGAATTATTCATTCTTCTAAGGGGTCAATATGTATTCTTCTTTGTTTGGAAAACTTGGTCCCAAAGTAAGGTCAATATGATGACTAATACTCCTTATGGGCGGTAAAGTATGAGGCAACTCATCCACCACAATGTCAACAAACTTGTCTAGTCATTCCTGAATTTCCATAGAAAAATAGTTCATAGAAGTATTTGTAACAATGAATATCAACTTACCTACAATAACAAACAACATCTCCTGATCTTTCTTAACTTCCTTCAAGATATCATTCCCACTCATGAGAAGTATACTCAAAATAGCCTCCTCTCTGACTCATTTTTCCTTAAGTGGAAAAAACATATGTTTACACCCATTCTTTTCAAGGGTATAAGTATTTTTTCTCCCATCATGTATGAAATTTCTATCATATTTCCATGGCCTCACCAATAAAACATGACAAACATGACAAACATCCAATATTGTAATAGTAGTTTTGGATTAACAATACTCTTGTTGAATACCAAACGCATCAAGAATCCATCTATCTGATGTAGTTTCCAACTCTTGGATGATTGTACATATGGAAGTGTATCAGATTACTGGATCAATATGTCTCATCATTGTTTAATCCCTCTGATTGTGAAAATTCTCTAACTATAAGTCTCATTTTATATTTCTTGATACTTCCATCAACTACATGTCTTTTTGCCTCTTGCAGAGTTTGTTAAGCCCAGACCCTTTTATAGCCTACTGCAAAGTTTCTGGGAATACCAACTGGAGAAACTGGATCAAAATTTTAATGGTTATCTCCCTCTAGACTTCTGAAGAGGAATAAGGTATTGTCTCTCTTTCTCAATTACTTTGACTTATTCTGAATCAAGTGACTCCCTCTGAAGTCTAAAGGATAAGCTTATTCCTTTTTTGTTAGCCTGCCTGAAACAAGAAAACAAACAAAAACAAACAAGACAAGAATATCTCCTGAAGGATATTAATGAGTACATCTCCAGAGTCAAAAACATTTTAAGGATTGTTGTCACGGATACAACATCTACTTGTAATGTAGAAACCTTATAAATGTAGGTTATAGTCATAAAATCAAACCTGGAGTATTCACTTTCAGTGTGTTGTTCTTCTGAAAGCACTGTGACTTCTCTGGGTCCATGATTTGCACCAGGGGTTTCTTCCTCCTACAAATACCTTTATGACATTGATGCAAATAATATATATATTTACAAGTGCATACCTGAGAGTGAACACCACTAGAGGTTTGGCTTCAATATTATGATGAGAAATGACATTCCTTGCAAGTTTTCCTTGTAGCCATTTGTACCATACAATTCTCTAATGAGGTTTTCATCATCGTTTACTGTTGTAAATGACATGAGAGTATCACATATTTGGAATTTTTTCCTTCTGTTGGTGATCCAACTTGCTTATGACTGCTTTAATTTATCAAGGTTATGTCCACTATTTGACATTTAACAAAATTTCAAACAGACTGTTGTAGCTATCCTTGTAGCTTCTACTGCTACTTAAATATGTTATGTCTTGAATTCACATCTGTATTTTAAGGATTTCAATTTGGTTTGTAACATCTTCAATGTACTTTAGACAAACCATCAATATCCTTCTATGTTTTCTAGGATATATGCTAGAACTATCATTTAAACACTTGCATGGAGATAGCCAGCTTAGATACAAGCCTTGAGCTATCAGAAGGAATAATATTTGGTATAGGCGAATCATGCAAGGTGTTTCCACATTTATCATTGAATAATGTAGTCGAACTATTTAAGAGCATTAAGAATAAATGAGAAGTCTCTTGCAACATGAGGGTTAGATGAGCCACTGACAAGAGCACTTGTAGAAGTAGAGAGAGGAACAACACCATCCTATGAAGGAGAAGGGTCCATTAAAACATGACACTAATCATATAGGAGAGGTCCTCTAAGGGGGCTTCCCTGCTCAAATTTTGTTCTAGTATCCCCAACACTGAAGAAATGAAGGATCCTCTATTTTGTATGTGCCGCTGGAACTTAACAAATCACACCACCATGATCAAATAAATGGAACAAATGTAGGACTTCTTTCAACTTGTTATCTTATGTCAATGTATAAGAATTTGTACCATCAAATGAGGCATGTGTTTCAAGGTTGAATAGATTAAGCATAGAGTTGGTAGAGACTGCTTCCTTATATCTTTATAGTCTATGTATAAACGTAGAATCTGGGAAACAATATGACTAAGAAATTTAGTTGATTGTGTTGATGATATAATCATGCCCTCTTAGATGTTCAAAAATACTCAGGAAGCCAGCTGTTACAGGATGACCACTTTATTTTGATAGCCGATATCCTCCTAGGCTTTGGGATCCTCTTCTTCACCACAAAACTTTATTAGAGGGCCTTAGAAGGGGTTCGACCCTTCTCTTCTAGGCTTCAAACGTATTGATTTTACTACAGAAGGGGTCCAAACCTTCTTATTTAGGTGTTTGTTGTTGGTGTATATCTGTGACAGTTGTGGAGGAGCCTCAGAACAGACCGAGTTCTTTTACCGTGGCTATGTTTTAGGGTAGTCCAAGCTCCTTAGGCCTACAACTAACTTCTACCTAGGTTCTGACCTCTTCTAGTAGGTTTTGGTCCTTCTTCTGGGCTCTAGCCTCTTTCTCCATACATTTCGGTTTGTTTCAAGGGTTAGATATACCACATAAATTTTTCTAAGGAAAGGATCTGATCCTCTCTCATCTTCATCTTACCATAGAATTGGTAGACTTTACCTTCAATTTTTGTGTACAATGGTCTTCTTCAAGCCTTCTCTGATACCATGTTAGATTTTCAGTGAGCTATTGCTCATGTATTCCTTTTAAATTTTCTGTCAACAATTACTTGAACCATAACTACTACAGCAAACCAACATCACAAGAAGAATATCCATGCACAAGTACATAAGAAGTATCCTGGGAAACCCTTCTCAACAAGGGAAGAAAACCTAGCCAATACTTTGCTATATTCCTCAAGAGAAAGACCTCCCACACCATCACTAAAACTAACACACAAGAGGGTGCTACAATTCTCATAATTTCAGACCACAACTTTTGAAACCATGAGATGACACAATGATAAGTGTGTTTCCTCAATGGGGATTCATCTTTATTTACATAAGACTTGTCACATCAAATGATGTGTCTTTTGGCACAATAGGGTTGACCTCAATAACTCAAAATATAATTAATAATTATCATATTAATTATCTTTTATATTAATTATCTTTTACCTTAATTATATTTTACATTAAGGTGGGGCTAACCAGTGCCCTTTACATTACAATTAGGGTTATAGGCAGTTCTGACTCTTGAAAAATATAGCAAGGGATCTCATACACCCAATAGTGCTCATCCACTAGGGGCACATCCATATGGATGTCCATATCTCTCGCTCATTGCATTACATAAAAGAACCACTTGTGGTGCTCAACCACTAGGATCACGTTCACCTATGCTCATCGACAAGCACATCCACTCAACATATCTTCTTTTCCACTTCATTACACAGGAGAGTCATCTGGAGTTTCTCATCAACTCTCCGCTTAGAGGAGGCTAATACATCATCTTCCTTTCTATTCTCATGACGCCGCACCCAACACTTTGGGATTTCACACGTTAACCTTGTGCTCATCCACATGCACGTCCAACTCTGCAGATCTCCTTTCTCACTACGTTACACATGAGAGTCATCTGGAGTTCTTCTCAACTATCTATAAGGAGGATTCCATCTCTACATTCAAGCTCTGTCTCATATAGGAACCACACACGCCTCTCATGGGCTTTCTCTCAGGTTTGTAATCTAGAGAATGTCTCATGTAGCTTCAATCTATGGCTAAGGAAGACTTTGGGACTCCGGGCTTCAGGGGATTCTCCACTTTGGGAAAAAATGACCAATTTCACCTGGAGTGTTGAATCTTTGAACCACTTAGGGATCCAACAAATCACACTCACCCACTGATCTATGATGGAGATTTACTCTAGGATTCAGAAATTAGGGACTTTGTGCCTCTCTTGCAACAAAATACTCAAAACTTCCTGAGCAACGAAGTTTGAAG
The DNA here is from genome assembly GCA_009831015.1 of Picea engelmannii. Lineage (NCBI taxonomy): Eukaryota > Viridiplantae > Streptophyta > Pinopsida > Pinales > Pinaceae > Picea > Picea engelmannii. The sequence goes on from ML778010.1 coordinate 1,821,424, forward strand.
GACTCAAGACTTAATGACCACACTCCTTCAAATGATCAAAAGACTATAAGGGATGTCAAATCACAAACAAATATCATCCAATCGACCCTAAAACCAAGGGAATTCTTCTTTTCTGAGTTCTCCCCTAGGAACTTACACTCGCTATTCCTCATGAGCTTCATCACTTGAATGAATCTGGTGTGCACGTTTCCCCTTCATGAGCTTCTCCCGAGCTTAGACCCTTAGAACTACACAGGCTGATGCACTTGTTGCAATAACTCTCTTGAGATTGATCAACACTTAACAAAGTGTTGGATTTATGGACTCCTTGCACTATCCTCCATTTGATCTTTTACACTGCTCTGCGTGTAGGTGCACTCCTTGCATTTTCTCTCTATAATTTTTTTTTATCTCTCTCGAGCTTCTGAAACCATAAACATTTCTCCTTCCACACACCTTGCGTTGACACTATGCACTCCTTGCACCATGATTCTCAAAAGAGAAACAATTGAAACTTATAATAGTATTAATAACTCATTCAATAAATCATTGATATACAAATTCATAAACAAAGATAACAACACAATATCTATTCAGTTTCAGAGAAATGGAAAATTTCACAATCTCATAAATTTGAAAGCCAATTATCTTCTTCTATATTTCTTCAACAACTTCCAACAAAAGTTTCAACAACCTTCAACAACCTCCTCTTGGCATAGATTACATTGATTTATACATGAAGGGGCTTCTCTATCCTTCCCTCAAGACTATTCTATTACTTTTACATCACAATAAAGACAATCCTATCACTAAGATTATTAGAGTAAATGAACATTTACAATATTAGATATGAGTCGATGCTCAAAATATGTACACTATACAGTCATTAAAGATAAATACAACTTTTTGGAGTATATACAATGACTCTAGTCTTTTGATCTCATGGTATGTTTAATTAAAAACGTTTCAAAATTTAAATGTTGTGCCTCCTTCGAATCCAAACCAGTTAAAGTGCATTGCACTCGATGCTGAGTCATCTTCTATCGTGACTCATTATATGATGACGGTGATGATTTTGCATCAGTAGGATGGATTGAAGGGGGGGGGGGAATCCTTAAACAATTTTGGGACTAGTAGGAGAGAAGAGGGGTATGTGCAGTTGCAATGAGAGGTTATATATTTATGGCATACATTGAGCCTTTTCTTGGATAACCACCTTCTTTCGAGAAGAGTTGTGATGTGAGGTGTGATTTCTATAACTCTAAATCAGTCATGGATATCCACCTCCACAGCTATCCATTCTCAGTGTGGTTCTCAAAATGAATCCCGCCATCACGTGTTAAGGTCCTAACCCGCACATAGGTAGATCAATGTATTTGGATGTAATAAAGGTCAATATTAATAAGACCTTTCAATAAAATAGAATAAGGCGGATGTAAGAAGACCTAATAGAAGCTTCCGCTTCTAGAAGGATCTTCCTCTAGATGCTTCTCTTAATAGACATATTTAGTATAAATAAGGGTCGAGGGTATGAAAAACCCTAGCTTGGATATTATTGTAACAGAGAGCTGCTCGACTGGAGGTTGCCCCCTCGAAGAGGCCTGTGAACATTGCTATCTGATTCAAAGTTCTATTTCTGTTGCTATTTTGTATATCATTTCTGTGTATTGTGAAGATTATGCTGGATATTTTACTGTTATTCTGTTATTTCTAGCATTTCATTTCTGTTCTGCATATTCTATATATCTAGTATCTTGCAAGTGGTATCAGAGCACTTTCCTTGGCAGAAATTGTGGGTATTTTTTTTTCAGGGTAGAGACGTATTCCGGCATTTTAAGCCACAGAGATCTGTCGTTACGCGCATAAACCCACGGTTGATGGATTCATACACGCAGGAAATACAAGTGGTTCTTAAGCACACGTCTATTGGCCACCCTTGTAACCCCTGTTGGTACCCCTTCGAGTGGTAGCGCATCAGACAGCACCTGTGTACGGACTGACCTAGATTTCCTGAAGCCCTCTGTAGATAAACCTATCGGCCGCCGGACTGCTATAGTGTCACCGAAAACAACACTCGAGAAGATACTCTCTAGTACCTGGGTAGTCGGGTAGTACGGCTAAGGGTACGGTCTATCCTCCTTAGTTAGTGCCCTGAGATATTGGGCCGAGTACTACTATTGGACCCTGCACGTATATTAGAGAGTTATAGCATAGGGCAAACCCTTGTCT
>ML778010.1:1828615-1892621 GCA_009831015.1 Picea engelmannii
TCTGATTCAAAGTGCTATTTCTGTTGCTATTTCGTATATCATTTCTGTGTATTGTGAAGATTATGCTGGATATTTTACTGTTATTCTGTCATTTCTAGCATTTCATTTCTGTTCTGCATATTTTATATATCTGGTATCTTGTATCACGCCATGGTGTTGACCAACACCTCATCAAGAGTGAGAAATCATTGATATTTTGGTATGTCCTTGATCCATGCAAGTAATATGTCCACCGACTCTGACTTGTCGTAACAATAGGAGATAAAGTATTTCCTGCACTCCTTTGTCGATATGTGTGTGGACCTCCTTTTTCGATATCTCATAAATAGTATTCTTACATGTATCCAAGGCATCTTCAAAATCTATTTTATACGAATTGACACTCCTCCAACTTAATTCGCCCTTTGTGGTAGGATTGATCTAGTCCTCCCTGTGCCCCGTGACCTTGTAAATATTTTCAACTAGCAAGCTCTGCACATCCTCATTGAAAGGATTGTTGTAGCGGTCCCCTTCATATGGATCTAGTGGGGATACCACACACAGGGTGTCAGTCTCAAATAAAATTTGGCGTTTTTTCATATTCAACACCACATCATTATAAAAATATCATTCGATTCCTAGCAAGGCAGGGTAGGGATCATACTCATCCATGATTTCAATGACTTCAAAGTCGGCCTTTGTTTTTAGCCCTTCTATATTCACCTCAACCTACTCCATATGATTGATGGGGTAGATATTATATTGTTTGACTAGTTGAAGTTGAATGGGTGACCAAACAAACTTTGGTTTCCCCATCACTTCCGAGGACTTCTTGGGTAAAATTTTCATATCCAATCCTAGATACAATGTGAATCCATCCAAATCATACTCACCAAGCTTAGTTGTCATCTTAAACTCTTAGCGAGTGTGGTTTTTCTTGCTAGCCTAGTATACATCCCTTTCTGGTAGTAGAGTTGCAATGGTGGTGTCCTCTCCTTTCTATTCCATGCAAGTAGTTAACATCTGAGTCAACTTACTTATGGATTTTGGGTCTCTTATTAAATGAAAAAAATAATGCAAGAAGGTATTAACTTGATCTTATGCTTCTAGCATCTGATCAAGTTGGAACAAGAATTTTTCATGTGATGTACAATTTAACTCTTCTTGGCATTGTTCATATTCTTCCTTCTTAGTGTGCCGCAACATATTTTTTTTGCATGCTTCTTATATTGATCTTTGGGTGGTGCACTAGATTTATTCACACACACAAGCTTCCTCCAAACATCTATGTGTTTTGCACTATATTTATTATCATGCACGCGCTTCCTATAGTGATCTTTGTGTCACCCATTGTACTTCTTTGTGTACCTCTGATTCTTCTAGAAATCCTTGTGTCACCCATTGAACTTCCTCCAGGACCCATTCCTCTTCAATGGACCTGTGAGTTGCGCATTGAATCTCCTCGCACACTCGTCTTTTATCCAAGTATCACTGCGCATCGTGCAAAAAACTCTTCTGTTGAGCTACATTAAAATTAAGAGGGGGTTGGGGGGCCTTCCTAATATTTCCCTCTTCTTGTTGACCCAAACTCTCTCCATGTTTTAAATCTTCCCCTATCTTTTCCCCTTTGCATGTTACTACCCGAACATTCCCTTATCCCCTCTTTTTCTATTTTTTGTTCCGCTCAACATGTACCATGTTACAATTACCCTTCTTATCATCACTCTTTTTCAACAATTCTGGTCAATCCTTAGTTACACGTTTGGGACTGTAAAAATATGTGTAGATCACATGCAGCTTAGTCTAGAACCATGATACATGACCAATATCATCGCAATTGTGGCATGTGGGGGGTTTTCCACCTCCTCCACCATATCTGCATCCATGACCATGTGCATACCCACCTCGAGGTCCTCCTTGATATCCTCCTCTATCATTAGTCTTGCACTCACCACCCTTTTTTTCCTCTTGTACTCGAAATGAATCCTGAGTGTTATATTGCATCATTTGCAGGGAACAACAACTTCTGATATCATGGCCAATGGATTTACAAAATAAAAAGAAGGGGGTGTGATTTATCACTTGATACTTTTGTAAGGTGGGGAAGCAAGGTGGAATATGGCCCCATTGTCGGCATATTTCAAACCATTTTGACTATGCAAAGGGAAATGGACTCAGTGTTCTAGTTTCCACATAATTCAAAAGGACAGGGAACTCACCTCATCGATGCCTTTTTCAGCGAGATGTAGTGTGCCACACATGTGCATTCATGACTTTATCCTTGGAAATATATTTCAACTTTATTGTTAGGTTGGCCAGTTGTGAATGTACCTACACCAACCCGAATGATGTTTTTTCACCTTTAGGTGTGACTTCCAAGCGCATCATGATATTGACTACCTTGGCCTGAGTTGTCACCTTTTTTGGGGTGAGTGAGACTCAGATATGGGTGAGAGACCCCACAATGAACCATTCTCTATGTTGTAAGTATTGAATATGGAACATTAGCCTATCCAACAAGATTTTGAACCACTAGTAATAGTCCCAGATGATCTCTCCTTCTTTCTTCTTGATTTTCTTTATTTTTGTAGTGCATTGGGACTTTGACTTCAGCGTATGAAATTTCCCAAGAATATCATGTTTGATCTTGTCTAGGAACCTTTCTTGTCCTCCTGGTGCAGTAGCCTTATATTTCATGTACCCCATCATGGCTCAATCCCTGGATGTAGTCTCCATTTGTGTGATCTTAGATATCTCATCAGTAACTCTCTTTACAGACCAGATTGCCTTGCAGGTGAACCAATTTTCCTTAGCATCATCCTTACCCATTCATATAACACAAGCAATATAAACATACTATATTGATTGGCCATCCTGGAAACAAGGTTAGCTCCACTCTTCTGATTACTATTGTCTAGATCCTTCCACATCATTATCGCTTGGGGTAAAGTATTGCTGACTTCACCTTGTCCTTCACTTGCATTGTCACTTATTTTCTCTTCTTATCTTTCTTCAACTTCAACCTCTTCACTATATATTATGTCTTCTTCTTGATTAAAAATGCATAAGTGGGGTAGAACAATGGGGGGGGGGTAAGACCATATTCTCCTGAAGCTTCTTGTGAGGGGAACCAAAGAGCCATCTATCAATAGTCATGCAATACCATACAACAATATTAGTTAATCTCCCTCACCACTAGATGAGTCTCCATATTTCTTCACATCTGGCGCATCCACATTCTACACTTTCTCCTCCTGATCTGACTGCACACCACCATCATGCGCTCCTTCCTCCAGGACGATCCATGCACTTCCACCATGTGATTCATCTCCCAGATTGATTTGTGCACCACAACCTTGTGAAAAGTTGGTTTCTCTTCTTATCATGAGACTTATGTGTTCACCACTCACTGGGATACTTAGTCTACCACCACTACACCGAGAGCCAAAATCGCATTGGATTGGAAACCCACCATATTGTATGACAACCTCTCTTCATGAAAATTCATAATTATGTGAGACTTCCTCTTCTGAGTCCACTGGATCACTACAAAATTTCACTTGCATACCACACATGTTCTCTCTTCCTCTTCTCAAGGTTGCATCATACCACAACAACCAAAGTGTATGAGCTTCATCACCTAGGCCCTCATTACCACTAGTGTCACTCCTGGTGTCTTTGATCCCAAGACTCTTCTTAGTCCTATCCTTGTCTGTGCTCCACTTTTTCACATCATCCTCTCCCACACCTCTACTTGGTGTGATATTCCTCTTCATTCGAGGCCTCACACCTCGCTACACACCCTTGACTAACTCTTCTTTATTCTTTCATGCATATCTCTCCCTCAACTCAGCTCTTCTTGTGTATCCTTTGGCTAATTTTCTCCTCTACTCTTCTAGGTCCATTCTATTCCTCACCTCATCTCAAAAAATTATTGGATCCTCCTCATTGTATCCATACGATGGTTCTCTTTCCCCCACCCTTTCTAGAACCCACCCCCAACACTAAGGGGTTTACTCATCCACCCTATTAGGATCCATTAAAAATCATTCTTTTTTCTACGAACAACATCTTGATCCAAAAGTGGGTCTCTTCTAACATCTTATTTCTGCGAAATTCTCCAAACTTTCTTTTAGCTTCACTGAAAGAATCACTATATTCTATAGAAAACCAAACAATACAGCCTTCCTTTACTCGAGGAAACTAGAAAAAATGGCCTAAGTCCACTTTCTATCCAATTCCTTTAAACTATCAAGCTTCACTTGATCCCATACTATGGGATCTAATGGTAACACTGTCGAGCTAAATTTTTCTTGTATTTTTAACCATTCATGCAACAAACATGGGAATTTTGTGAAAAATAGTTCATGCAGATCAGAGTAAAGATATATTCCTTTCGATTATTTTTTATTCACCCATAATCATTTTGTCTCCCATAGAGAAAACTTGTCCTCCTTCGCTTCTATATAGTCTTGAATCTCTTCCTTAGACATATGCCACCAAATTTATCTTTTCCTCCATCAATCTCAATAAGGCTTTGGTCCAAGCAAGAAATCCATCTATTGGGATTTACTGTGCAATGTTTCTATTTCAATACACATATGCACATGCACTGAAATTCATAACACTTGGTGGTTTAAGACCTAGGGTTCATCTAGACCATGTCCAACAAAATCCCCTAAGCATCGACATATCAATCCTTGGTCAAGGCTGAGGAAAGTCTCACCCGAGATCCAGAGACCATCGGGTCTTATGTTAGGGATGGAGGATAAAAAATAACTAACAAAACTCCGAATGACATCAATGCAACTCATATTTGATCATCTGAAAAGGACTAAAAATAAAAAATATAACTACACAAGTGTTACTTATTAATGACAAACACATAATATAACACAATTGTTGTATCTTTATTACTGAATCCATTCCATCATATTAGAGATATACATGGTTCTGAGTAAATGAGTTTCACAAAATAATACTTCTTCTCATTACTATAACAACAATGGGAATACAATAATATGCACCTTGCGCTAAGATTTAATATTCATACATAAAAAATACACATGAGACTTCTCCATACAATGAAGGATTGCTATAGGCTACTCAGAGATCTAGGACCGATGTCTTCTAAAATTAACCATCCTATTTTTCAATATGAGAGAACTCTTTTACATATTATGTTGGGGAGCCTTGTCCTCCACAATTTTGATCCACTCAATTTTCTGATAGAACAACCTCACATTCTTATAGTACCTTCCATGGCTCCACGTAGGTTCTCTGCATTAGGGGAAATCTTAACTTCCCTGAAAAAATCATCTTCTAGTCACCCCATGTCTTCATATGTGGCTGCAAGTAATCATTCCAAGAGATATCCTGATGATTCCTTTCTTGATTTCAGTGGGATTCTTGTTGATTTCCGATGCAACTAACCAAACTCAGACTGACACGCTCAACTAGAGAAACTCATAATGGTGCACCCTTGAATTCCTTTAAAACTAGTGTGCTACTTAGTAAAACCAAGTCTGATGCAAACACTATGGCCTTATTTCGTGTATCTCCTTAGGCGCTCAAAAAAATACTGGATGAGCATGCACAACTTTAGTTTTTGAGTGTGCGCAGAAATTGAACCAAAACTTTGGGTACCAACAGTGTGAGGGAGAAAAATGTAATAACATTTGAAAAGGTGGATGAACAAAGATTGAATGTAATTCCAAAATGGGAGAGTTGCAAAATTAGTCTCCGATTAGCTTGTCATTTTCATGATGACTTATTTTTTGGGATGTTTTAGACCAAGGTGGTCTCACACAAATCACTTTGAAAAATACACTGTAGAAAGAGATGGGCTATACTAGAGGAGGACTTGGAAATAATGGACAGGCTATTGTTGTTCCTATTACCCATGAGATGAAATCACCAGGAACAAGTCTTGGATATGAAGTTGTTGTATCCTCTCTACCTACACCTAACCTTTCTACAACCATGTAATTTTTATTTGTTGTAGGTGGAGTTCAGACCAATTTGTGAGAAGAGAAACCTATTTTTGATTGTGATAAACAGATTCATTAATTTTCTATTCTTCAGATGCAATAATTTGAGCATGTTGTTACATATGACATTGTTGTTGATATCATGGGATTTTATACTCCTATATGTGAACCTAACCATGAGCCTATTTCTTTTGTTCAACAAACAAAAAAAAATCTTCCATATCATCATCCTCACCATAAAAATCGAAGGAATGACAATCATTCTTTCAAATATTTTTAGAAGAGATGTGAAAGACAAAATTTTGGACTAGAGTTAATACTAAGATAGATTATGGTTGGATTGATGGATGGTCATGGAATCATTTGACAAGATGTTTGGGGACTTTATTTCATTGTGTATCATAGATTGTATTGTTTTTCACTTCTCTTAGTTACATATGATTTCCTTGGAAGTGATCGACCAACTAATGACCAAACATGATAGTTGACTAGAGTTTCGACTAAGTATTCATCTATTGAGTTTCAAATAGGTTTTCCATCGACTGAAATTTTTTGCGACAACTATTTCTTCTACATATTGATCCCTCAAGGTGGAACTACTTGAAGGTGTTGATACATGAACCCAAATAATGTCTTCTTGTTGACTCAACTATTTCTTGCTGTATTGACTTAGATTTTATGAGACCAACCAAATGACGTTTGACTATTGTTGGAGATGTACTACTACTTATGTTGGATACATAGATCATCTATATTGACAGAGACTCATTGTTTTGTTTTGTTTTTTTAGTGAAAGTGTTCATAATTATTTAAGAGTGTTGCTTTACTATGTTTGAGTAGTTTTTTAAGTCAGAAAAAATTAAGGGATATGCAGTTAGGAGTAGTATCCATCTAATATAGTCACCATGTTCTTAAGGAGAAGCACACGCTGAGAGGGAACATACCTTTTCCATTAATTTCAAAGGGGTAGAGTTGCATAAAGTGGAAAATTATTTCCATTCCTAGTGGACTAAGTGTTTCGTTGCAGGATTTCCATCAATGACAAAGGGGGAGATTGTTGGAATTATTGTCATTAATATCAAGGAATTAATGTTTTCATTAATATCATATTACGACTTCACAAATATATAAAACATATCCAAGATTTATTTATGTATAGGTTTTAAAGTATATTAAAAAAAGGGGTGCACATGAAAAAGTAAAAAGTGAAATGGTGGTTTCAAACCCATGGCTTTGTAAGCTCATGATATTTTCCCATGGTATTTGGAAAAGTAAAATAAAAAAGGGGAATTGCTTATTTAATTAATACATGTCATGTATTTTTGAATTAACATGTCCCTTCATGAAGGGTTATGATAAAGTATAAAAAGAGAAACTACTCAGAGAGTGTGTGGGTGAAAAATGTAATAACATTTGAAAAGTTGAATGAACAAATATTTAAAGTCATTCCAAAAGATGATAATTGCAAAATTAGTTTGAGGTCACCTTTTAATTTTCACAATCACTTACTTTTTGGGATGTTTTAGACCAACAAGGTCTCATACAAATATCTTTGAAAAGTACACTACAAAGAGAGATGGGATATACCAAAGGAGGACCTTGAAATAATGGATAGGGTACTGTTGTTCCTATTACCCTTGAGATGAAATCACCAAGAAAAAGTCTTGGATACGATGTTGTTGTATCCTCCCTACCTACACACAATCTTTATACAACTAGGGAAGTTTTATTTGTTGTAGGTGGAGTTCATATTGGTTTTCCTTAAGAGCAACCTACTATTGATTATGATAAATGGATTCATTAGTTTCATGTTCCTCACATGCAATAATTTTATCATGTTGTTACAGATGGCATTGTTGTCCATATGATGGGTTTTCTAATCCTATATGTGAACCTAACCATGAGCCTATTTCCTTTTATCAACCAACAAAAAAATATGTTCCTTATTATCATCCTCACCATCAAAATCGAATGAATGACAATCACGCTTCAAATCTTTGTAGAAGATATGTATAGGTTTAAAATTATATTAAAAAAATCGGTGCACATGAAAAATTAAAGAGTGAAATGGTGGATTCAAATGCATGGATTTTGAATTCCATGCTATTTTCCCATGAATTTTCCCATGGTATTTGGAAAAGTGAAATAAAAAAGGGGAATTAATATTTAATTAATGGTTGTTGTGTCTTTTTGAATTAACATGCCCCTTCATGAAGGGTTATGATAAACTATAAGAAGATAACTTAATGAGAGAAAGTGCGTGGGTAAAAAATATAATAACACTGGAAAAGTTGGATGAAAAAAGATTTGTTGATGTTTTGGTAGATATGGGAGGTATTAACCTCCATGTGTAACCTTTGAATTGGAATAGAATATTCTGGAAGTAAGAGAACCACTAAACAGATGTTAGAAAACCCTAGGAGAGAAGTCAGCCTCAATAGATATAATAATAAAGTAATAGATGCATAGAGAAGGATAATTTCTTCCCCAGTCAACTAGTCATGAGAATATAAATAGGCAGACACCTAACTCATTTGGATACACTCACTGAGCCAATGTGAAAGTATAAGGAGGAACTCTAGTGGCAGCTATGGTGCAAGTTTGGAGAGAAACAATTGCAACTAGAGAGGGTGCAAGTATGGAGGAATAGTGAAACAATATTTTTGGTATCTCTCTTGTGCTTCTCTTGGTATAAGGTACACTATCTTTGTATGGTTATTGTGTTGTTGCTGCAACATTATTGTGGCTAGGTTTTATATATTCGTTCTAGAGTAGGACTGCCAAAATTATTCTAAGTGAAGGTTAAAGTGATCGGGAGTGGAATTTGTGCCTATGGTTGGGTAACAATAGTGTGATATTGTCTATGGTTAAACAAGCATACCAAAATTTTTAACATGGTATTATAGCTAGTTTCTTTTATAAAAATCTAACTACTGGAAGGATTATCTTTAGTTTTCCCCATTATTAAGCTCATTAAGCACCTTTTTAACCCACCAAGGAGGTCGCCTAAGTAAGGTGCATCTTTCCCCCGGTCCAGATCTGAAATTCTCTAAAGTTGCAGAATTAGGGTTTCCTCATAAACCCTAAGCTAAAGAATTTTGCATTCAGAGGCTTAGTTGAATATGTTTCTTGGAGAAAGAAGGTCTCCTTGGCATATAACACCCTATGGTAATCTCAAATCCCATTTCCGCAAAATATAAAGTTTTTGTAATATTTCCACTACCCAGACACGATGACTCCCAACATTAAGATTGATGAGAATCTTGAGGGTGCTGACAACTTCCGAGCATGGAAGTATATAATCAAACTAATTCTATAAGAAAACATCTTAGAAGAATTTATTGAGAATGAAATTGAAGAGTCAGAGGGAGATGAAGCTAAATCAAGACACGAGAAGAATCTGGTAAGAGCAAAGAGAATCATCCTTGATTATATCAAGGATAACTTGATCCATCATGTATCATCAATGAATACTCCCAAAAATATGTTCGATTCTCTATCCATATTATTTAAAGGAAATAAAATAAACTAGAAGATAACCTTGAGGACACAATTGAAGAATGTGAAGATGCAAAACTCATAATCGATCCAATCCTACTTCATAAGAGTATCCCATATTAAGGAGAAAATTGAAATTATTGGAGATTCAGTCGAATAAGTAGAATTAATTATGACCACATTAAATGGTATCCCAAGGTCATGGGAATCATTTATTTAAGGAATAAGTTCAAGGAAGAAATTAACCAAGTTCAACAAACTATGGGAGGAGTGCACTCAAGAAGAAGCCAGAGTGGCTGCAAGAGAAGAAAAACTAGCCAATCATGATCAAGCACTTGCAACTCATGTAGGGAAAGGGAAATGCAAGAAAGAGGTTCATCATCATCACAATAAGTTCCATAAAGGACAAAACTATCAGAGATATTACTCAACCTTCAAATGTTTCATTTGCCACAAGTTGGGACACATTTCAAGGAATTATTCTAATGCAAGAGACCAGTTTAGAAAAGGAAAGAATAAGAGACACCATGATCATGCCACCATAGACGATGAACAATTAGAAAGAGAGAAAAATAATAAGATGATGAACAATATTTCTTGATATCATCCCTTACCGAAATAATGACTCATGGAAGTGACACTTGGATTATTTACAGTGGTGCTTCTAAGAACATGACCGACCACAAGGACTCACTTTCAATTTTAGCTCAAAAGGATTCACCTCATAAGGTGAAGCTAGGAGATGATTATCAATACCCCATAAAAGGCATAGGAAAATCTTCCTACATGTTAGATTCATGAAAACCCTTGAATATGACATATATTTATATGTTCCCAGATTAAAGAAAAATAACCTTTCTATCTCATCATTGGAAGATAAATGATTTAGAGTTTTCTTTGTAGATGGAGAAGTTCTCATGTGTCCAAGGGGAAAGACCATCAACGAATAAGTTGTGATTGGTGTCCAAGAAGGACTATACAAATTAAAAGGACACTCATATTCAACACTGGTGCAAAACACTCTCAACCCGAGTGAGTTATGGCACAAAAGACTTGCTCACATTCAATACAAAGCATTACCAATCGTGAGAAATATGGTGACAAGTTTTCTAGTAATTCAATACAGTTATGAAGGAATATGCAAAGGATGAGCTCAAGGAAAGAATGTGAAGAACCCCTTTCCAAGTAGTGACAACGAAGAAAAAGGAGTCTGGGACCTTGTTCACTCAAATGTGTGTTGACCAATGTCATCCTCCTCTCTAAGTGGGTATGTATACTATGTTTCTTTTATTGATGATTATTCATGTAAGTCTTGGATATACTTTTTGAAATGCAAAAGTCAAGTGTTCAAAAAATTCAAAAAAATCAAAGAGATTGTGGAAACCCTATATGAAAAGAAGATAAATATATTGAGGTCATATAATGGAGGAGAGTACAAATCATATGACTTCAATACATTATGCAGAGAGGTCAAGATTAAGAGTGAGATCACTACTCCCTAGAATCCTCAAAAGAATGGTGTGGTAGAAACAAAGAACCATACAATAATGGAAGCAGTAAAAGCCACAATCCATGATCAAGACTTACCAATGCATATGTGGGAAGAAGAAGAAAGGACTGATGTATATGTGCAGAACATAAGTCCTCATCATGCGATGGGTAGCAAGACACCTGAGAAAATTTTTTCAGGAGAAAAGCCAGAGGTTAACCACTTGAGGATTTTTGGCTTCACAGTATACATACATGTTCCCGAAGAGAAGAGATTGAAGCTGGACCCTTCAAGAAAGAAGTGAATATTTTTGGGATACAATGAATCATCAAAGGAATATAGAGTTTACATTCTTGGTCACCATAGGATTGAAACTAGTAGAGATGTCACCTTGGATGAAGATACAGATTTAAACAGATCAAGGAATAATCATTTAGATGAGGTTCATGATGAATATCTTGTAGACCCAAGGATTTCATGTGTAGAGGGAGATAAAAATGTTGTACTAGGAAAATGTGATCCAGAAGATCATGACATGATGGAACCACAGAGACCTGAAGATCCAAACCAACAAAATACTAAGAAAAGAAGACCAGCTTGGGCTTGTGAGATCATTTAGGATGCAAAGAAGTATGGTTCTCTAGATGGAACTTTTAGAGAAAGCAAGAAGACAAAACCATATTCCAGTTACATGGAATTTCTTAGTGCAATTATTGATGCAGATATTATGAAGAGGTTTCATATAAGAAAGAATGGAAGGATGCCATGATTGAGAAATACCAATCCATCATCAAGGATGATGTGTGGGATGTTGTTCCAATATCGAGAGATAGATCGATGGTAAGATCAAAGTGGATTTACAAAATAAAAAATTCAACAAATGGAAGCATTAAGAAATATAAGGAAAGATTTGTGGCACATGGATTCTCCCAAAAATAAGGAATAGTATATGATGATACATTTTCTCCTATGGCAAGATACACTTTGATCAGGACCATTCTTGTGATAGTTGTGGTAATTAAATGGAAGATACATTAGATGGATGTGAAAACATATTTTATGAATGGTTTGATTGGAGATGAAGTGTATGTGGAGAAACCATAAGGTTGAGACACATGACGAGAAGTATCATGTGTGCAAGTTGAAGAATGCATTATATGGATTAAAGAAAGCACCCAGGGCATGGTACAACATGATTGGTAGTTTCATGATGAGCTTGGGATTTACTAAGAGTAAATTAGACTACAACCTTTACTACAAGGTTGAGGATGGTAGACCAGTGGTACTACTATTGTATGTGGATGACTTGTTTCTAACAGGGGACGAGAAGCTCATCGCAAAGTGTAAGAGGAAAATTAATGCATAGCTCGAGATGAAATACCTGAGTATGATGCATTCCTTTTTGGGTCTATAGGTATAGAAGAGATGAGATGATATTTTCCTTAGTCAAGGAAAATATGCTCTAGATATTATGAAGAGATTTAGAATGTTGGAATGAAAATCCATGCCTACACCTTTGGTGATGAATTTCAAGTTTCTGAGTGATACAGATTCAGAGACAATAGATTCTACTATGTACAGACATATAATAGGTTTGTTGATGTACTTTATGAACATGACACCACATATTTGTTTTTCGGTAAACACCTCAAGTTAGTATATGGTTGATCCGAGATGTGTTCACCTAGTTGCAACAAAACATGTGATGAGGTACCTAAGGGGTACAATGGATTATGGCCTTAGATACGTTTCACATTGTTAGATAGGCATGCAAGGCTATGATGATGGATATTGGGCCGATAGTGTCATGGATCCGAAGAGTACATCCAAATGTTGCTTTAGGTTGGGATCCACTATGATCTCATACTTTAGAAGGAAGAATACTTTTGTGGCACTCAACATGGTTGATGCAGAGTACATAGCAGTGTGTTCAACATGTAGAGAAGCAATGTGGCTTTGAAATTTACTTGCAAGGATTTTTTATCTCAAGTTAGAGGAGAATTTCATCTTTTGTGCCAACCGGAGTTGCATAAAGCTGACAAAGAACCCAGGGTTTCATGAAAAGTTCAAGTATATGAAGATCAAGTACCATTATATCTGAGATATGGTACAGAAGGGAGAAGTGAAGCTCCAATATGTTTCTATTGAGGAGAAGATAGTTGATATGTTTACCAAGCATCTCCCGAGAGTGAAGTCTGAGTACTTCACTTACAAGTTTGGTGTGGTTCGTAAAGATGTACCCTTGTGATAGGGTATGATGTGTTATAGATGCTACCCCGATGAAATGGTCTGGTATGTTGTTATATTGCTACTCCAATGAAATAGTCTGGTAAGAATAACTACTAGAGTGAAATAGTCTGGTATGTTGTTATATTGCTACTCTAGTGAAATAGTCCAATAAGCATAACTACTCCAATGAAATAGTTCAGTATGCTATTATATTGCTACTCCAGTGAAATAGTCTGGTATGCATAGCTACTCTAGTGAAATAGTCTGGTACGCTAAGATATTTCTACTCTAGTGAAATAGTCTAGTATGTATAGCTACACCAGTGAAACAACATGGTATGTTGAGATATTTCTACTACAGTGAAATAGTTTGGTATGCATAGCTACTCCAGTGAAATAGTCTGGTACACTGAGATATTGCTACTCTAGTGAAATAGCCTGGTATGCATAGCTACTCTAGTGAAATAATCTGGTACACTAAGATATTGATACTCCAATGAAATACTCTCATACGCATGTTATACAACTATGATTCCTAGTTAGAGTGTCAATCAGTAGCATAAGAGGTTACTAGATGGAAGGCCAAACAATAGTATTGGAGGTGTTTCTATCTTGGAGTGCTAACGAGAAGCGTTGGAGGTGATTTCCAGCTAGATGGCTCATGTGTGGCTATGATGGTGATTCTTGTGATATGATATGTGTGATCATGAGATAGTGTGTGTGGCTATAGTGATGCTACTTGTAGACTAGTCTACAAGACTATGTGGGTCTTTCTTATGCCATGTGATATGGATGAATGTGTTTGGAACCATTACATGAAGAAAATATTAGTTAATACCTCCCTAGCTAAGAGGGAGTGCTGATCTTTTGGTATCTACAGTAGGTATTAACCTCCATGTGTAAACTTTAACTTAGAATAGAATATTATGGAAGCATGAGAAATGATAAATAGATGTTAGAAAACCCTAAGAGAGAAGTCATCCTCAAGAGAAATAATAATAAAGTAACAGATGGATCTAGAAGGAGAAGTGGGCCCCATTCAACTAGTAAGGACAACATAAATAGGGAGGCACCTAGCTCATATGAATACACTCTCTCATCGAGTGTGTAAATCTAAGGAGGAACTGCAGTGGTAGCTAGGGCGTAACTTTGGAGAGTAGTAGTTGTAGCTAGAGAGGGCACAAGTCTTGAGAAATAGTGCAATTGCATTTTTGGTATTTCTCTTGTGCTTCTCTTGATATAAGGTACACTATATTTGTATGGTTATTGTGTTACTGCTGCAACAATATTGTGGCTAGGGTTTATCTGTTGGTTATGGAGTAGGCTTACCATAATTATTCTAAGTAAAGGTTAAAGTGCTTGGGGGTGGCATTTGTGCCTATGGCTCAATGAAAATATTTTGATATTGTTTATGGATAAATGAGAACACCAAAATTTTTAACAACATTGAATGTCGTTCCAAAAGTGGAGAGTTGCAAAATTAGTCTCAGGTCAGTGTGTCATTTTCATGATAACATTTTTTTGGGACCTTTTAGACCATGACAGTTTAAGGATACAAAGGAAATATATCTAGGTACATGTACTTAAATTTTCATATGTTTGTTCACTATACTTTCTAAGGGATTCCTTGTGGAAGTTAGGGTTTTTGGATATTCCTTAAATCAATTTCAAACATTTTAGTTTGACATTTTTTTTTTATAGCTTGTTTTCTAGGACTTTTAAGAATGTGAAATTTTCATGGAGTTGAGGAGACATACAAAAGTACCTCAAGTAAAAGTTTCAGAATATGGTTCACGATAACTTCTGATATAATCCCTTTGGAAGTTAATGTTTTTTTATAATCCTGAATCTAGTTTCAGAGAGGTCAATCTAAGATTTTTCCTATAAATTATTTTTGGGGACTTTTTAGACTCTGAAATTTACAGCGATTTGAGGAGGCATAAAGAAGTAACTCAAGTAAAAATTTCATACTTTGTTTTTCTATAAATTATGGGATATACAATGTGTAATTTAGGGTTTCTGAATGGTCCTGAAATCAATTTCAAATAGGCCATCTTGGCATTTTTTCTATAACTTCTTTTTTGGTACTTTTTAGACTGTGATATTTCCAAGGATATGAGGATACATACCATATTGAATCAAGTCCAAATTTTAGAATAAAATTTGCAAATATGGATATGTGGCATGCTGCACAAGTTTGTTCTTGGGAAGATGCCAAAAAGAACAATCTTTTAGAAATTTACCATAGATTTCATTTGGAAATTCAAATTTTGGTTAGACCTAGCGAAGGTAGAAGTAGACAGGAGATTTAACGAAGGTAATGTGAATGCTATCTTGTTTTGAAGAAGTCATATGTACTATAGAAGAAATTTGAACTTGAAAGTCAATGACACTCAAATAAAGAGATTGTTTCCTCTTGCCAAGTTAGTGCTTACGTTAGTGCTTAGTGGTGGGGATTGGTGTCAACGATAATGTATAAGAGTAGGTTGGTTCCTCTAGGTTTTTTACCAGTGGGGATTGGTTTCTCTTGAAGGTTGGTTCCTTAATACATTTGTAACGTAATGTTGGTGCCTACAAATAATTATAAAGATACGTTTTGTGGTTTCTCCCAAAAGGGTTTCCACATAAATATTTGTTTTCATGTTATGCAATTAATAGATCTCATATTTGTTTTTTTTCTTATAGTTGATGAATGTTTGAAAAAGTAAAAAAAATTCTTATACCAATTCGACCCCTTCCCTCTCAGTATAAGTGTGTTCTCTACAAGTTTATCCATGAGTGAACGATCCTAATATTTCAACAATGTTAATCATAGTTGGAAGGAAGATGGGGAAGTTGGGTATGCCAAGAAAATATGTTAGCATTGCATAGGGTAATTTTCTCTTGAGCACACTAGTGGAAAGAACAAACTCATTTCTAGGTAACCTGTATAATTTTCTATTTCTATTACTATAAATAGGTGTGACACTTCAAAGTAGTGTAGGGAAGGATTGCTTGAAATTTTACCAAGATCATTATGGGATATACATAAGAGACATTAGGTGGCGAATTTTGTTTTTCTTGTTCCACTACTACCCAAGGAAGTGAAGGAGATAGGTCAAGAAACTCTCTCATTATTCAACTTATCATCCATCCTCGACTAAACATAGAAACCATTACTAGAGAAAATAGTTCTATGGCTAGAGAAGTTGGAAAAAGGAAGGTTGGAGAAAGGAGAAAGAAGTCAAAGATTCATCTTGTTTCTATTATTCTAGTTTTTCAAAGAGAGTAAAAGTAAAGTTGGGGAAATAGAAGGAAGTATTCTAAAGAATAAACAAGCATTATGTAGTGATCAGTTCATCATAAGTTTAAGAGTTGGTTAAAAGAACATGGATTTTCTAAAACACATTATACAAGTTTCTTTTCAATTACCAATACATATTGGATACTTGAGGCTCTTATAGCCCAAGTCATGGAGGAAAGAAACATGCAACAATAGGATATTCTCAATAATTTGACTTATTATATGGAAAATTTGTTGTTGTCTATAAATCCATGTTTGGGATTGAAATTATTTTGTTGTTGTGTATAAATTAATGTTTGGGACTGAAACTGTTTTTTTCTCTTCCACGAAGAAACAAATTCTATGGCATCGAATGTAGACTCCATTAGTTTTATGCAAACTTGATGAAATCTCATTCGTTTATATGAAGAACAACATAGCCGCGATAAAGCTAAAGAGGCCATTAAGAAAACAACGGGCCATTCTAGGGATGAAATCTTCCTATCTTTTTATTCTTAGCTCAAGAATCATTTCAATGTTATTTAATTTTTATTTCAACATGTTGTTTGTTATTAAATTTCTTTTTATTTATTAAACAATAAGCCATAATTTTTTATTTTTTATGTAATGAAAATTTATACTCTTCTTTTTTAAGTTGGTGGATGTCCTAGCTTTCCAAGTAACAAACTTTACCACATATTTATGTTTTTTTAAAATTATATATATATATATATATATATATATATATATATATATATATATATATATATATAATAAAAAAGAAATTATGGAGAATTATTTCTTTACTGTATCAAAAAATTAAAAAACTAAATTTAATTACATACTTGAATTAAAATAATTATTTAAAAAATACCCATATTTATATTAAAAACACAAATAAAAGCTCAAATACCTTACTTTACATAAGAAAATTACCTGAAATTGATAGTTTTTCACAGCTAACTTGGGAAGTCAAAGGAATGGGACTTTCCTTCGAAGCTAAATACTCGCTCATTATTAAATCATAGAATAAATTCTGTTGTTCTTTATTATCCCTGTAAAATGTTAATATAAAGTAAAACCAACATGAATTAGTGAAAACTTTATGTAGAAATAATAATAAAAATGATCCTTAAAAATAAATTAACATATTAAAAAACCAAACTTATTGATCAATATTCAAATTTTTCTATGAACTTAATTAACTTCATATCTTAATATCTTATAAATTGTTTTATTACACAAAAAAAATCTAAATATATAGAAAGTAAAACCAACCTTAATTAACTTCATATTTTAATATCCTATAAATTGTTTCATTACAAAAAAATCTAAATATATAGAAAGTAAAACTAACATGAATTAGTGAATAATAATAAGAATGTTTCTTAAAATAAATTGACTTATAAAAAGCTAAAATTATTAATTAATATTCATATTTTTTTATGAATTTAATTAACTTTATATTTCAATACCATGTAAATTGTTTCATTAAAAAAATATGTAAGTACAAATAGTTAAAAGGTTTCTAGTAATATTAATGATGTTATTTTGTATATTCAATTCTTAACTAAATTAATAAATCACTCAATATATTTAAATATAATATTGTTAACTAAATTACTCAACATATTTAAATATAATATTTAGATATAATAAAATATGTAAGTAAAAATAGTTAAAAGGTTTCTAATAATATTAATAATGTTATTTTGTATATTCAATTCTTAACTAAATTAATAAATCACTCAATATATTTAGATATAATATTATTAACTAAATTACTTAACATATTTAAATATAATATTTAGATATAATAGTTAAAGGGATTTTTAAAGAAAAATTATTAATATTTTTTTACATACATTATCTAAAAACAAAAATATTTATATATTAAAAAAATGCATATAATTCTTTTAAAAATTTGATGTTAAACAAAACTCAAAATAAATAATATTCAAAATTAATAGTTAATGTAAATATATTTCAATGTCAATGTACTATTGTAATTTAAGAAGTGGGAATGTAATATATTTAAAATCCAATACCTACATTAACATAAATTCTATGTTATTCTATATTAACAGAAATTCAATGTTGTCTTGAATCTATATCCACTAAACATAAATATTCTATAAATTCTTATAAAGCCCATTTTTGAGATGCATTTATACTATTGATTACTACTAAATGTTTATTATTATTTTTTTTAACATTTTTAAGATGGATTTTCAATCTTTTCTATTTTATTTTAATAGTATAATAAAATTATGTTACACATCTCATACAATAAAAATGAAAAAATATAAAAGTTATGTAAATAAAATCATCAAATAATCAATTTTATAAACTTACACTATAACAAACCTAAAAATATTAATAAAAAATAATAATTCTAACTTATATGAATATAATTTTAAAATAAATCTATATTTAAAATGAAAGAGGGGGACATTATTAGAAAAAGTATATATAATATATACTTTTTTCTATTAATACCCCACCCTCTATAGAAATGATTATTCCCAATACAAAAAATTGTATCAATAAAAATAAAAAATATTTTCTAAATTAACTAAGATAAAAAATATACATTTTTTATTTCTTATTATTTATGATAACTTTTATTATTTGAAAATGATATATAAAATGATATCAAAACATCTGATCAAATTAGTTTTATTTTATTACATTATTTCTTAATAATATGCAATAATCTCTTAATAATCTCTTTCTAATGATGTATTTTTCTTTAATAAATCTATTTTACTAACTTATTTATCACTGAAATATAATAATATCTATTCAATAATTGGTTTTCTTCCTTCAGTTCATTCTTTATGCATTTGTAGATAAAAAATGAAAAACTTGATAATTTAGATGAAAAACTTATAATTTAGAGTAAAATATATCCATACCTTTCAAGAAGTACAATATAACTTGGGTCATTTTGGCCAGCTCTCTTATTATATAGAGTATAGTTTCTCATTGTAGTTGCAACATCAAAATGAATGACGAAGTTATATCCTTGAACATAGATGTCCTTAGTAGTAAACAAAATATCCACCTGTCAAAATATTTTTTTTCAAATTATAATGTAACATCTTTTTAAAAACACTGTATAGACATTAAAAATAATAATATAATACCAACCTGATTAAAACCAAAATCTTATCAAAAAAAAGTTAATGTAATACCAAAAATTATAATATAATATCAATTTAACTAAAACCAAATTCTTATAAATAATAATATAATACCAATGTGGCTAAACCAAAATACTATATAGCTACATTATAAATAATAATGTAATACCAACCTGGCTAAAACCAAAAACTTTTGGTGAAATTTGTTTCATTTTCAAACCAATTACATGTGGCACAGTAGATGATCCAGGCAAATAATCTCTATTAATATGCTCGCCCTCAAAATAATTGAATCCTTTCATCAGGCTTGAGATAATAACCGCTGATAACATACTTTCCACGATGATAACACAACACATATCTTTATATTCCCTACAAATCCCACGCACGTCAATTTTTATTTTCTTGATTAAAAATAAATAAATCTAAAACAAATCAAGTGTTAGGTATGCCACAGAATCCTCTTATACCGTGAAAGAAGACAGCTCATGAGAGCATGTATTTTCGGAGTAAGAAGACCCTCTTTAACACCAAATAGATTTCCCTCTTCCATAAACCCACAATTCTTCATATCTGTGTTCATAAGAAACAAAAACATATACTTCAATGTATATATACCTCAAGTGGTATGCTTTTGGCATTGCTGTTAATTTTAACAATAAACTTTGCATAAAAAAATATTTTAAGCGGTCCTTCAAGCAGGACTTCCATAAACTTTACTATTTGGTTGTGCGTGTAGATAAAAAAAATTGCATTCTTATGTTTAGCGTGCCGAGGAAATTATAAACAATAACACGAACATGATAAAATTCTGAAAAACTATATAAAAATGTTCACGTATTTCAAATGTTTTTGTCAATTTAAAAAAAACTTTTATAATCAAATTTTATTTTTATTAAAGATATTCTTTAAATCATTAGCATTCGCATTTAAGAACTAGAACATTTTGTAAACTTTTCATATAAAAACTTGTATAATAATGTTGTGATAACTCTTTGGAAATACATGAATTTTGTGTCAAATTGTTTCAATACATTCAAAGTGTATTGTGCTTATGAGTGTTGGAGATACTTCACACACACTTGGGAATTTATTTTCCTAAGGTTTTTTCTATGTTTACTAGTCATTATTCAGTCTTCTATAGTCTAGGGAGAATATTCTCTTAAGTTCACAATTGAGTTTGATCAGTTGAGTGGAGTCTAGATGCCACATTGGGATCATCACCATGCAACATTGGAATTATCACCAGCTAATGCGCATTGTCCTTGGGATCATCACCAAACTAGCACATTACTCATGATTCTCTGATATCCTCCTCACTTCACTCTATTTCAGTGAGTTAACTGAAGACCGAGAGACTAGTTAACTCAGACTAGGTGTGAGTTAACTCACATAACTGCCTGAGAGACTAGACTAGGTGGAAGTTTACAGTCACTCTAGACCGCCACTATGGCGCATTGGCTTCTCCTCCAATGCACATTAGTTGAGTTATTCAAAGCATATCATGTGTAAACTATCATTCATTTGGTTAATGAGAATTCTTCCATTATTTCTCTCTTGTTTCTCTTTTCTCATATTTTCTCTGCAAACTATGTATGTCAGTTTCTAGCTAGATCTTTTTTGTGTAGGTTCAACACATTTACATCGTATCAGAGTCGAAGGATTGCTAGGAAAAAGACACACTAGATTCTTTTTGCAGGTACCAAAGATTGAAGACATCGAAAAAATGGAATTTCCAAAAGAATTCATTGTTACACCATACAATTTCTTTGCATAGAAAGAGAAGATGATAGTGCAGCTTCGAGGAGGAGGATAATATAGGTTAACCATGGACATAGAGACCGAACCCACATAAGCCACATAAAAATCCAAGTATCTGAATCGAATGGATGAAGCGTTTGAAACTATTTGCAGTCTCATTTCTCCTGAACTCCTCTTTCACATATCCTCCTGTAAAACCCCCAATGAAGCCTGGACCACCATGGAAGGGATTTTTGGCAAATAGGACTAGATGAGGGGACACATGCTCGAGGTGGACTTATTGACTTTGGATCCAAAAACCTTCGACAATCTCCAATATTTATTTACCAAATATAAGGATTTGTTGTCATAACTAAAGGCTTGCGGGGTTGATAAATCTAAGGAGGAGACACAAATGGTTCTCACCATTCTCTCCAAACTTGGTCTGGAATACTCAGTGTTTGTATCCACATTTCATTCAGTTAGGCTCGCCTCTGTAGCCACCTGGAAGATGCCCTCTCTTGAGGTCTATATTGAATCTCTGACACAAGAGCAGAAAAAGATTATCAACATGGGAAAAATCAAAGGCCCAAAGGCACATTCACTTACTTGCATGATGGTAGCAATCATCAAAATTAGAAATCTAAAGACAAAGACAAAAGGAAAACACATACAAATTCAAAGAAGGAAGGGTACTTAAAACCCTTCAACAATGCCTCCAAATCTAAAGGTGGAAAGGGAAGAAAATGGGAGAAATGCACTTACTTCCATAAAATATTCCATCCAGAATCCACATGTATGGAGAAATAGATAGATCAAATGGCCCAAATAAGTCAACAAAACAACCATGGAGATCGCAGCCCAGAGGGTTCCAAAAAGAAGAAGCCAGAAGATCAGAATCCCAAGAAAGACAATTCTAGCCATGCTTAGATTTCCATCAACTCCTCTCCCGATGCTTGGATCGTAGATTTAGGTGCATCACACCAGATGCCAACCACAAAAGAAGTCTACTATTCATTGGATGCATGTAAATTTCCTCCTATTCTGATGGCGGATAACTCTCTAGTTGAGGTTACTGACAAAGGAAGAATTTAACTCACAAATGAAAGCTTCAAGAATGTGCTACATGTTCCCAAATTTTTCATCAATCTTCTCTCCATGTATATGTTGTCAAACTCCAACACTGGAAAGAGAGTCATATTAACACCTGATGCAGTGGATATCTATGACATACAAACCAATTCCAGGGTTGCTATCGGTTAGGTAAATCATCAATCGAGACTCTACACATTTTCTAAATTTATTGAACTAGATTCTGCATTATTGGTTACCCATGCTGATAAAATAAGTAGGATATGGCACGAAAGGTTCAAGTATTTAAATTTTAGATATATGAAACAACTTAGCAAGAAGGGAATGGTTTATGGTCTACCTGACATCCACTTCTCCAAAGGAATTTGTGAGGGATGTGTTCTTGGAAAACACCCTCGAGAGAAATTCAACAAAGGAAATACTCAGAAGGCCTCATTTCCTTTAGATTTGATCCATAGTGATCTAATGGTCCATTTTCCGCATCCATCAATCAGTAAAGAAAGGTATGTGTTTATTTTTGTTGATGTTTTCTCACGTTTCACATTGATTTTCTTTCTTAGGCAAAAATTAGAGGTATTTCAACACCTCAAATATTTCAAATCCCTTGTTGAGGCACATCCATGAAAGAATATAAAATTCCTCCGAACAAATAACGGGGGAGAGTATGCCAATCATGAGATAAAAATGTTTGTCATGAGGCAGAGATTCAGTTGCAGTGCATGGTTCCTTATATTCCACAACAAAATGGAGGTGTTGAGAGAAAAAATAGATCTCTGAAAGAGTGACATATTGCATGCTACATGCAAAGTCACTTCCACAGATATTATGGGTTGAAGAACTTAATTGGGCAACCTACATCCAAAACATATCTTCCCATAGATCCGTCAAGGATAATACCCCCTATGAGGTTCGGAGTGGCCTCAAACCAAAAGTGACCCACTTCCATATATTCGTTTCCCATGCATGGTCCACGATTCTCTCTGAGAAGAGGAAGGCACTTGATCTACATAGAAAAAAGTGTATCTTTGTTGGATATCACGACGTTGTGAAGGGATACAAACTCATTGATCTTTCCTCAGACCAGATCATCACTGACTTTTATATTCTTGGCATATGATAAATGCACTTACTTCCATAAAAGATTCCATCCAGAATCTGCATGTATGGAGAAACAGATAGATCAAATGCCCCAAATACTTCAACAAAACAACCATGGAGATCGCATCCCCGAGGGTTCCAAAAAGAAGAATCCAGAAGATTAGAATCCCAAGAAAGACAATTCTAACCATGCTTTGATTTCCATCAACTCCTCTCCCGATGCTTGGATCATAGATTCAGGTGTATCACACCACATGTCATCCACAATATAAGTCTACTATTCATTGGATGCATGTAAATGTCCTCCTATTCTGATGGGGGACAACTCTCTAGTTGAGGTTATCGACAAAGGAAGAATTTAACTCACAAACGAAAGCTTTGAGAATGTGCTACACGTTCCCAAATTTTTTGTCAATCTTCTCTCCATGTATCTGATGACAAACTACAGCACCAGAAAGAGAGTCATATTCACACCTGATGCAGTGGATATCTATGATATACAAACCAATTCCAGGGTTTCTACCGGTGAGGTAAATCATCAGTCGAGACTCTACACATTTTCTGAATTTATTGAACCAGATTCTGCATTATTGGTTACCCATGCTGATGAAATAAGTAGGATATGGCACGAAAGGTTCAAGTATTTAAATTTCAGATATATGAAACAACTTAGCAAGTAGGGAATGGTTGATGGTCTACCTGACATCCACTTCTCCAAAGGAATTTGTGAGGGATGTGTTCTTGGAAAACACCCTCGAGAGAAATTCAACAAAGGAAATAATCAGAAGGCCTCATTTCCTTTAGATTTGATCCATAGTGATCTAATGGTCCATTTTCCGCATCCATCAATTAGTAAAGAAGGGTACGTGTTTATTTTTGTTGATGATTTCTCACGTTTCACATGGATTTTCCTTCTCAAGCAAAAATCAGAGGTCTTTCAACACCTCAAAGATTTCAAAGCCCTTATTGAGGCACAACCATGAAAGAATATAAAAGTCCTTCAAATAAATAACGGGGGAGAGTATGTTAATCGTGAGATACAAAATATTTTTCATGAGGTAAAGATTCAGTTGCAGCGCATGGTTCCTTATATTCCACAGCAAAATGGATTTGTTGAGCGAAAAAATAGATCTTTGAAAAAGTGACATATTGCATGCTACATGCAAAGTCACTTCCACAGATATTATGGGTTGAAGAACTTAATTGGTCAACCTAAATCCAAAACATATCTCCCCATAGATCTGTCAAGGATAATACCCCCTACGAGGCTTGGAGTGGCCTCAAACCGAAAGTGACCCACTTCCATATATTTGGTTCTCGTGCATGGCCCACGATTCTCTTTGAGAAGAGGAAGGAACTTGATCTACATAGAAGAAAGTGTATCTTTGTTGGATATCATGACATTGTGAAGGGATACAAACTCATTGATATTTCCTTCGACTGGATCAACATTGAGCTTAGTCTCCAATTCGAGGAAAGTATCTCGCATGTACCTCACCATCCGTATGTAGACACTTTTTTTCTTCCACCTGTCAGAGATGATGAGAATTCACATGACGACTCTTCTTTAGATGATATTTATTATTGAGAGGATTTAGATGATTCATATACCAAGTCAGTATAGTATGCAAATTCAATGCATGTAGATGCAGTTGCAGATCTAGAGAAGTGGCCCAAGTGGGCCAAGAATACTCTTTAGGATGCAGGAGATCT
The DNA here is from genome assembly GCA_009831015.1 of Picea engelmannii. Classification (NCBI taxonomy): domain Eukaryota; kingdom Viridiplantae; phylum Streptophyta; class Pinopsida; order Pinales; family Pinaceae; genus Picea; species Picea engelmannii. The sequence goes on from ML778010.1 coordinate 1,853,851, forward strand.
TCTTAGGGATTGAGCTGATACTAGGAGGAATCAATCTGATTTCGAGGAGCCTACTCTTCCAATCATTGCCACTAAATTGATTCCACCCATGCATCTTTTCTTGTTTTAGTCTTTAGATCCATAGTCCTATGGCGAGGCTACTAGAAATCCCTTTTGTAAATCCTCCATGCAGGAGGAGTACAACTCCCTCCTCGAGAACCATACTTGGGATCTGGTTCCCCTTCCTTCAGGAAGGAAAGTTATAAGGTGAAGATGGCTCTACAAGACTAAGAGAGGAGCGGATGGACATGTTATAAGATATAAATACATGCTAGTTTCCAAAGGCTTTCAACAGGTGCATAGTATTAACTAAGATGAGACCTTCGCTCGAGTAGCAAAGATGGGTTCCATATGTTTGGAACTTTCCATTGCAACATACAAAGGATGGGAAGTCCATCATATGGACATGAATAATGCATTTCTTCATGGAGATCTCTCTGAGGAGATATATATGAAGCATCCCTAGGGATTTATGTAGGATTCATCTTTGGTTTTTTGACTAAAGAAGTCTCTTTATGGCCTCAAGCAGGTCCCGAGGGAATGGTATGCCAAGATGGAATCCTACCTATTGTCACAAAACTTTGTATGTTGTAAGTCAGACCTGAATGTTTACATGCTCGTGACGATTGATTCAATTCTACTCCTAGTTCTATATGTTGATGACTTGTTGATCACTGGTTGCTCGACTTCAATGATTATTATAGTCAAGAGTATTATGCATGACAAGTGTTGATGAGTGCAACTATGTGAGACATTCTCTATCTTATAAAATTGTGAGGTGTGGATCATTGCATCTATGTGAAGACTTTCTCTTAGCTTACAAACCTGAGAGAAATCCCCTAAGAAGGGTTCATGGTTCCTTCCTGAGACAGATCTAGGAATGTAGAGATGATCTCATCCATGAAGAGAGCGAGAAGAACTCCAGATGATTATCCAGTAGGAAAAGTGATCTGATGAGTTGGACGTGCCTGTGGCTGAGCACAAGGTGAACATGTGAAATCCCAATAGTGTTGGGCACATCGTCATGTGAACATAAATGAAGATGATGTGTTAGCCTCCTTTGAGCAATAGAGTTGATGAGAAAACTCCAGATGAGTCTCCTATGTGAGGCAGTGGGAATGGAGATCTGTAGAGTGGACGTGTATGTGGATGAGCATAGTTGAACGTGTGTAGATATGGTTCTTTTGTGTAATGCAGTGAGCCAGAGCTATGACATCCCTATGGATGTGCCCCTAGTGGTTGTATCAGATCCTTTTCTATATTTTTTTTAAGAGTTAGACCTGCCTGCGACCCTAATTGTTATGTAAAGGGTAGAGGTCGGCCCCACCTTAATGTGATTAATAATAAATGTAAAAGATAATTAATATTGTTAATAATAATAATAATAATAATAATAAATTATAAAGTGACTTAGAGAGGTCGGTCTTGTTGAGCCAATAGACTCTTTTGTTGATTGGTCAAGTATAATATAATTAAGGCATAATTCCCCATTGTGGAATCATATCTTCCTTGTGAGTTTGGAAATTTTAGCAAGTACATCTCTTTGGAAAAAGGTTTGCACCTCTCTTGGGCACTAGATTTCTATGGTTTAAGCACCCTCTTGTGTGCTAGGTATTTCTTGGAGGTGAAGGTCTTTCTCTTGAAGAATATAGAAAAGGATTTGGTTGGGTTTTCTTCTCTTGCTGAGAAGGGTTTCCCATGATACTTCTTGTGTTCTTGTGCATGGTGTTTCTTCTTGTTATCTTGGTTGTTGCAACATTATTGTTTATGGTTAAGTGAAATGCTAAAATGGAATGAAATTCATGCTTAACCTACCTTATGAAAAATAAACATGGTATCAGAGCATAGGTATTGAAGAACCCATTGTACAAGCATCTATCAGTCTCCTCTCTCTTCTGTAGAACCGTACGACGCTCTTAGGGTTTCCAGAAAATTCATACGACCTTCCTTTATGAGGTGTTTCAGACCTTAAATACTTGAGCGTTGGGGCCAATTTTTTCATAGGAGAGTATGGTCTCCTCCAGCACATCTCCAGAGACTCTCGGAGTGACATTCCAATTATTTTGAAATTTTGGCCCTAGGGTTTCTAGGGTTTCGCTAATTTCTACAGAAATTTCAGAATTAGGGTTTCTTCAAACTCATTGAAGGAGCTCTTCAACTCACTTGTGTTCTCCTATCTCTCAAAGGCTTATTGTTGGTAGTCATAAGTCCAATAAAATCTAAAAGTGCTAGCCTAGCCTAGCTATTAGGTTTTCTAGCCTAGTTGACAAGGGGTTGTGAAGAATCTAAATTTATGATGAACAAAACTATGATGGAAGATATGCTTGATGGATCAAGAAACTTCAAAGTTCTTGAAAGACATGGCTTCATAGGAAGACTTATTGTGGGTAATAAAAAATGGTTTACCAGAAACAACTATCAATGAATGGAAGGAAAATGACGCCAGGACAAGGAAGCCAGTCACCTACTCAAGCCTTTACTTTGAAGGGCCAACTTCAAAATAACAAAGATGACAAAAGGTGACATCATGACTATCTTATTGTTGGAGCCGGAAGTCACTCCTGGATTGCTTGCAGGAGCATATCTCAACTCCCATCAATTTAATGTCACGATTTGTTTTACAGGGGTGATCAAATGGAGAAAAACTCAAGGAGATATCACTCTAACTCGGGAACTGAGTCTGGTACATATGGTGATAAAGGAGGTCTTGATCCAACTTCAGCCAGTGGGTTGATAAAAGGGTGAGTAGGTGGAAGACTTAGTGAGGAAAATGAACAAACAGCTTTGGGCAACAGGCTTACGACTATTTGCAGAAGAAAGACACTGAATGCAAGATCCGCTTGGTTCAAGGTCTTAAGAAACTGAGGAAGACTTGACTGGATCCTCCAATTCTGAGTCACTCAGTGCTGGGAAAGCCACAAGAACTGGCTAGAAACATTATAACTGCTACAGTGATCCTACCAACATCATCCTATAACAGCTATAGCTCGACTGGATCCTCCAATTCCGAGCAATTCTAACACAGTGGAACAAAGATGTAAAAGAAACTGGCATTCATCAGGCAAGAAGTCTCAAGAGTGCATACATAACCAGAATATCAGTGCTTCATTAAAGATTTACAACCGGGAGCTGAGCTCAACCATCGATAGATACAAAAATGGCGAAAACACCTTCATATACTCAAAACAACAACAGTAGCGGAACCGAGATATGGCATTGAAAGCTTTGCATCTGCATGGCTTCTAGCAGTCGACATCTGAAGGATCGTGCAACTTATGTCAGACGCAACCTTAATTCTTTGACAGTTCTAGCGACGAATCGACGTGCCTTAAATTCATGGCCGTGCTTTCCCATTATGGCAGAGATGATGTCTAACCACCACCAACCGCTTCAATAACTGCTTCATAGGGATTGAGGACGACCCGGCCAGCTCGGCACCTTCTGGACGTGGAGGGCCTCTCATGCAGCCACCTGGAATAACCGACCGGCTCAAAGGATATGCGGGGAGGACAGCGCAGAAGGTGGGGCACAGGAACGAAGTGATGGGGCCACGACAGCGGGGAGAGAAGGATTGCAGGGGGGACACATGGCAAAATGCGATAAGTGAAGGAGGTGGAAGAATAGGTGTGATAGACATATTTTAGGGGGAGGCTGACGTGGAGGGAAGGGGACACATGGCAGATGGTGTGTGGATGATGAGAAGGGAGGAAAGCCACGCAGACCATAGAGGAGAGGTAGATGGATGACCCATGGCGGCAGGAGAACGACGGTTGGAAGGTGATATGATGGGAGAAGGGCCCACACGCGCTTAAATGCAGAGCAACTGAGGATGATGTGGATCGTGCGAGCGCCGTCGATCCAGGCGCTAAAATATCAGCCGTCAGAAAGCTGCGAGTCCGATTCCGGACCCCCCCCTCCGCTTAAAGGTAGAAAGGTAGGGGGGTCCAGAATTGCCTTCATCGCCGTTGATCCGGGCATGCTAATTGGGACCGTTGGAGAGTTGTGCCCGCGATTCCGGACCCCCCCCCCCCTCTTAAAGGTAGAAAGGCAGGGGGGGTCCGAAATTTCATGTGTGCCATTGATTTGGGTGCACAGATGCACGCTGTCCAGATCCGTTCACTGCTTACCAAGGCACATCTACATTCAAAACTTAGGACAAGTGGGTTTTAACCCATTCCTTTTGCATTCTAACCCCCCTTACAATAAATATCGCTAACATCGGCTCCATGGGGGATAGAGTCGTCCCTATGATGCTCTAAGAACTCTTTTGTAGATCCAGTGCCTTTGCTGTTGGGCTATGGAGTCATTTATTAGTCCAAAAACAAAAACAAAAACAATATGTACAAAACGAAACAAAAAGAGCCAACTATGGCTCACAAAAAACACTTTTTCAAGAAATGCCCATTTACTGGGCTGCCAAAAACTTCATTTTCTTCCAGATCCTGCAACCTGTAAGTGTTGTTTGAAAATACTTCAAGGATCTTGAAAGGCCCGAACCAGAGGGCATCAAATTTACTGTGTTTGCCCTTTTCCTTCCTGGGTGCATCCCATTTGAGCACCAGGTCACCCTGTTTGAATTCTTTCTTTTTGTTCTTCCTGTCAAAGGCCTGCTTGATCTTCTGCTGATGATTGTAGGCTCTATCCATGACCTGTTCTCTGATCTGTTGCACTTCCACCATCTGATGAATCCTTCTGAGTACATGATTAGGTTCTCCTTCAAGGACCTGGAGGAAATTTGCCATAGGTAAGGCAAGCTGAGTGGGGAAAACAACTTCTATCCCATAAACCAGCTAGAAAGGTGAGAGACCCAGGGACTTCTTGGTTGTCACCCGATCGGCCCAGAGAGAAAATTTGAGCTTTGAGTCCCAGGCCTTCTGATTGTCCTCCAGAAGATTTTTGATAAGCTTGATCAGGCTTTTATTGGAGGACTCTGCCAGTCCGTTTCCTTGAGGATAGTATGGAGTAGAGTGAACCAATGAAATCCCAAATTGTTCACAAAATTTGATCAGAGGCTCAGACCTGAAGGGGGAGGCATTGTCGGTGACAATTCTGCTTGGGCAACCAAATCTGGCTATGATGTCTTCCAAGAAGCTGATGATTACTTTATGAGAAGTGCTCCTAGTGGGGACAGCCTCTATCCACTTGGTGAAATAATCAGTTGCAGTGAGGATCCATCTGTGTTGGCCACTTGAGGGAGGATGAATCTCTCCGATGAAATCCAATCCCCACTGCTGAAAAGGTGCTGCAACTACTACAGGTTTTAATGGCAGGGATTTGAGTTGCTGCTTACCTGAGAACTTCTGGCATTTAATGCAAGCCTTGACTTCTCTGCAAACATCAGTGAACAAAGTAGGCCAGTAATATCCAGCCCGGAGGATTTTGTGGGCTGTGGTCTTCCAAAAATGATGCCCCCCACAGAGACTGTTATGAAAATCAAACATCACCTTTTGGGCTTGCAGCGGGTATAGGCATCTTAACAGTGTTCCCAGAGGATCTCTCCAGTACAATGCTCGGTCAATGAGACAATATTTGACCGCTTTAAGCTTCAGAGCTCTGGCCCTACTTTTTCCCAATCCATCAGGGGGCTTTAATTCTTGCAGAAAATACAAGATATCCCTGTACCAGGGACATGATGCTAGGGGTATAATGATCTGAGAATTCCTTCCAGATGACTCAGCTTGCTCGTTGATTAAGTTAATCCCCAGAGTCTTGAAATTGGACTCAGCCAGCAATTTGGCCAAACCTTGCCCCTTTATCAACTTGGTGGGCTTAATCTCTAGGTCAAATTCCAGGATCTTGGTGATCCATTTACCCCTCTTCCCGTCTATGTCAGGCTGTATAAGAATGTCCTTCACAGAAGTTGAAGGGACATATGCAGTGATTTTTGAGTGCAAGACATAGATCCTGAAAGATTTGAGAGCTTTCACCAATGCATAGGCCTGCTTCTCCATGATCTCATATCTTAGCTCATCATCTCTCAGCGCCTTGCTGAAGAAGGCAATGGGCTGCTCTCGCCCTTGATCGTTTCTTTGCAATAAGACTGCTGCTACTGAGTCATCAAAAGCAAATGAGAAAATAAGGAAATCTTTAGAATAATCAGGACTGATTAGCATAGGTGCTTCAGTCAATGCTTTCTTTATCTGGGCAAAAGATTCTCTGGATTCAACAGTCCACTTTATTTCATGGCCCTTCCTAATCATGGCTGTGATATGTTTTACCAGCTCAACGAAGTTTGAGACGAATCTCCTCAGAAAATTAATCTTCCCCAAAAATGCCTGAACTTCCTTCTTAGATCTGGGAAGTGACAGGGCTTGAATCGCTTCCACCCTGCTCGGTTCAATCCTTACTCCTTCTGTTGACACTATGTGACCTAACAAATTCCCCTCCTGCATAGCAAACAATGATTTCTTGGGGTTTAAGGACATGCCATACCTCCGACATTTCAGGAAAACTCTCTTTAAGTGGCAACAGTGTTCCTTATCAGTCTTGGAGAAAACTGTGATGTCATCCAGATATATCACCATGAACTGATCCTTCTCCCCGATGAAGGCTATGTCCATGGCTCGCTGAAACGTTGCTCCTGCATTCATCAGTCCGAAAGGCATTTTGGCATACATGAATGTGCCCCAAGGAGTGGTGAAGGCTGTTTTTCCTCTGTCCTCAGGCATGACTGAAATCTGATTGTATCCAGAGAAACCATCAATCATGGACATCCTGGTTGCGCCAGTGACCCTCTGCAATATGTGTTCCATGTTGGGCAGGGGATAATTGTCCTTCCTCGAACTCCTGTTCAGGTTCCTGAAATCGACACAGAGCCTGATTTCTCCACTTTTCTTTCTGACAGGGACCAAATTGGCCACCCACTCAGAATATCGCAAGGGGACAATGATCTGGGCATCCAGCAGCTTCTTTACCTCTTTTTCCATGACAGGTAGCAATATGGGGTTTATCTGCCTCAGCTTCTTCTTGAGTGGTTTAGCCTTGTCTTTTAGTGGGATATTGTGCTCGATGACTGATGTGTCATATGTTTTGGGGTCTTTGTAGGTCCATGCAAACACATCAGCAAACTGCTTCGGCAACTTAGTATATTCGGCTCTCTGTTCCTCAGTCAAACTCCTTGATAGCTTGACTAATTTAGGCTCCTTAGATGTGCCTATGTTGCATTCGGCTGTGTCATCATTTTCACTTGAAACCTTACCCTTTACTGCCACATCATTCCCGTCAAACAATCTTTCTAATGGGATTAGACCTTTTGGAATGTGATTGCTCGGTAGCTGAATGATCTGGTGATCAACAATTTTGTTCACAAATTTCCCAGGGTGATGATCATCTTCTCCCTCAGGGATTTCATCTATGTGCATTGTGGAAAAGTCATCAATGGACTGGAGGAATTTTTCGATCTCTTGATCATCCTCAAACACCCTCCAGTGTTTGACGTTGTCTGGTATAGAAGGTCTGTATTTTATTTCCACATCAGACCTGGCAGAGGGCAGTGTGGGAACTTCGAGCACACTAGCTGTGAAAGCTAAAAAGTCAGCTGAGGCATTTTCCTCTCTTGGAATGTAGGAAATGTTAAAAGCCAGGAAGGAACTATCAACCAAGTCCCATACCTCGTTCCTGTAATTCCTGAGCCGGGGATGCTTAGTCTGATAAACATTTTTGACCTACTGGACAATTAGTTCTGCATCACCAAACACAACCATCTCCTTGATTCCCATTTCTTTTGCATCTCTTAATCCCAGAACCAGAGCTTCATACTCTGCTACATTATTGGTGACCTCGAATTCCAGCCTGTATGACAGAGAGATGGTCTCATGACAAGGTGATATAAATATCACTCCGGCACCTGCACCCATACTGGAGGAAGCTCCATCGAAGAACATCTTCCAAACAGAGGGAGCTGGAGGGGAGGTTTCCTGATTAAGAGCGGGCTACTTTCTGATCTGCAAAGAAGCTTCAGGGGTGTGGGCTAGATGTAGTAAACTAGAGCCTAAATCAGTGTCCAAGGCATAGATGGGATGATTGGTAGGGTTGGCCTCGTCACTGACAATGTAGGCTAGCTGGGCTTCTCTGTATAATCTCCTATGTTCCCCTCCAAAAACCGGAATGGTGGCATATGTGAGGTCCATCTGCAAGGTTTCCCCCAGTATCTTTATCCATGATCTTGACAACAACATGCCAAACTTAGGGGGGACATCGGCTACCACAATATCCATGACCATACTCTTCATGGGCAGCTGAAACAGAGAGACTACTAGGTCCTTAATCACACCCAAACACTGGACTCTCCTGGAGTCGAAAGAATAGAGGTCATGATAGGCTCGGGTGACTTCCAGTCCTAATTCTTCCATGACGGCTTTGGGCATGAGGTTGTGGGAGGCCCCTGAGTCCATAAGGAAATTATGCAGTACCTTATCATGTATGTTCAAGGAGGTGTAGAAGGGAGGGGATGAATCATCTTTGTCTTCTACCATGGGACCTAGGACAACTGCAGGCCTTTCATCTTGGAGGTTTATAGAGTCTGTGAGAGGATATGAGGCTTCAGATTTCAGCAGTTCAGAGAAGCGTGTTTTGAATTCCCCATGTTTGATTAGCTCGGTGAGGGGCACAGGAATCCTGATTTTTTGAATCTCATGTTCGAAATTGAAAGGGGATATGAGCTTTGGAACTTCTCTAATTTCAGGAACATGATTATGGACAATAGGAGAGAGGGGTTGGGCCTTCTTACCTCTGTGAGTATCTTCTATTTCATTAGCAGGCTTCTCTGCTCTATTGGATGGCTCAGGAACATCAGGTGCTGCTACTCTTTTGTTAGACCTCAAATTGTACCTGCCTCGACCACCGCTAGCTTTGTCTCCTTTACTCAATTCGTTCAGCTGACTGTCCATGAGAGACTCTTCATATGCTGATTGGGTCAGATGAGGGAAAGGGGGAGTGACTTCTACACTGTGGATTTTATGCTCAGGCTCGTCTATCTCCCCTTCTTCTTCATCAACCACAAAATTGTTTTGGAAGGGAGCCTGAATTCTTTGGTTGTCCCTGTCTCTCTCCTTCTCTCTGTGCATGGTTGGAGGAGAAAAATTATTTGTTCTTCTGAAACCTCCTATATTCTCGGTGGTTTGAGGGACCTTATACATTTGTTTCCTTTCCACCTTTAATCTTTTCACCTCTTCTTTGAGGAGGTTCATAACTCGGGTCAGCTCATCTACTTGAGGGTGAGGCAGTGATGGGCCGGAAGTTGAGGCTTCCGAATTTTCCTTTCTTCTGTCTATGTCGGCCTGGTTTCTCAGTCTGTCAGCCGCCAATATGTTGGATTCCACTTCTATAGCTGCATCTTTCATCTGAGCTAAAGAGGTGGCTCTTCTTTCTCTTAACACGAGGCAGAAATCAGGATCAAATGCGCCAGCATAAGAAATTTTAGCAGAGGCCTATGAGGGTTTAATCTCTGCAGGAATCTTGTTGTACATTTTATTAAATCTTTTGGAGAAGTCTGAGACAGACTCTCCTTCCATCTTCTTCAGAGACCCAAACTCTGTCATGTAATACATATAATCCTTCCTGTCTCCCCACTGTCTCAGGAAAACGCTATCCAAGGCTTCAATGCCAGCAATAGATCCAGGAGCTAGTCCTCTAAACCATTTCCTGACCTCACCCTCCAGGCTCTGGACAAAGACTCTCATCCAGACATCTTCATTTTCAATATTTAAGTTGTCTACATAACTGTAAAAGGCAGCCAAGTGCTCCTCAACAGTTATGTTTCCCTCCCCACTAAACTTGGGCATGTACTTCAGGTAGTCTCCAGCAGGGAGAGGGTTCATAGGATGTGGTAGGATTAAAGGGACATATCTAGCAGCGACTATGGCATCCATTCTGTTTGGAGGGGGATTAACACCAGCCATAGGGATATTAGGTAGGGGAGAACTCGGAGGAGAAGGAGTATGGAGGGGGGATGTCGGAAAAAAGGTTCTTGGAGGAGACAATGGAGAAAACAGAGAGAGAGCTAAGGGACCTGAGTATGTAGATGCTTCTCTCTATACATCAGTGGCAATAAAAGGAGGGGTGGTGAAACCTTCAGAGGGCTGAGGTCTATGGTGAGGCAAGACCTCTAGGGAAGGGGGAGTGACAAGGATCTCCCCTTCTGATACCAGACCAGGAGGAGAAAGCTCAACAGGAACACTCCCGAAATTTAGAAAATGGGAAACCTCAGAGGAAGGACGACTAGGAAACTGAGAATCTGAAAATGGAGTTCTCACAGAAGGGGACGACGTATTACCTGTTTCAGCGATGGAAACCTCTTTTGTAGAGCTCTTTCCCTTTCTGCACACTGCTTCCACGTCAGCCTCTAGTGTAGCTAAAGGCAAGTGTGGATTATACCTCGTGTGTCTGCCTCTCGAAGCCACACTTGATAATGCAGGTTCTCCCCAGCGGAGTCGTCACAATGGAGTCGCCAGGTGCACAGTAGCAATCTTCAAGTTCTGATATCTGATGCACCTTCAGAATCAGTTGATCTTTGTCGTTCAATCCCGGGGAAAATATTCAACTTCGTCCCCGACAACGGCGCCAGAAATGTTGGAGCCAGAAGTCACTCCTGGATTGCTTGCAGGAGTAGAGCCCGACGCCCATCAATTTAATGTCATGATTTTTTTTAGAGGGGTGATCAAATGGAAAAAAAATCAAGGATATATCACTCTAACTCGGGAACTAAGTCTGGTACATATGGTGACAAAGGAGGTCTTGATCCAACTTCAGCCAGTGGGTTGATAAAAGGGTGAGTAGGTGGAAGACTTAGTGAGGAAAATGAACAAACAACTTTGGGAAACAGGCTTACGGCTATTTGCAGAAGAAAGACACTGAATGCAAGATCCGCTTGGTTCAAGGTCTTAAGAAACCGAGGAAGACTTGACTGGATCCTCCAATTCCAAGTCACTTAGCACTGGGAAAGCCACAAGAACTGGCTAGAAACATTATAACTGCTACAGTGATCCTACCAACATCATCCTATAACAGCTATAGCTCGACTGGATCCTCCAATTCCAAGCAATTCTAACACAGTGGAACAAAGATGTAAAATAAACTGGCATTCATCAAGCAAGAAGTCTCAAGAGTGCATACATAACCAAAATATCAGTGCTTCATTAAAGATTTACAACCGGGAGCTCAGCTCAACCATTGATAGATACAAAAATGGTGAAAACGCCTTCATATACTCAAAACAACAACATCAGCGGAACCGAGATATGGCATTGAAAGCTTTGCGTCTGCATGGCTTCTGGCAGTTGACATATGAAGGATCGTGCAACTTATGTCAGACGCAACCTTAATTCTTTGACAGTTCCAGCGACAAATCGACGTGCCTTAAATTCATGTCCGTGCTTTCCCATTATGGCGGAGATGATGTCTAACCACCACCAACCACTTCAATAACTGCTTCATAGGGATTGAGGACGACCCGGCCAGCTCGACACCTTCTGGACGTGGAGGGCCTCTCATGCAGCCACCTAGAATAACCGACAGGCTCAAAGGATATGCGGGGAGGACAGTGCGGAAGGTGGGGCACAGGAACGAAGTGATGGGGCCACGACAACAAGGAGAGAAGGATTGCACGGGGGACACATGGAAAAATGTGATAAGCGAAGGAGGTGGAAGAATAGGTGTGATAGACATATTTTAGGGGGAGGCTGACGTGGAGGGAAGGGGACGCGTGGAAGATGGTGTGTGGATGATGAGAAGGGAGGAAAGCCACGCAGACCATAGAGGAGAGGTAGATGGATGACCCATGGTGGCAGGAGAACGGCGGTTGGAAGGTGATATGACGGGAGAAGGGCCCACGCGTGCTTAAACGCAGAGCAGCTGAGGATGATGTGGATCGTGTGAGCACCGTTGATCCGGGTGCTAAAATCTCAGCCGTCGAAAAGCTGCGAGTGTGATTCCGGACCCCCCCCTCCGCTTAAAGGTAGAAAGGTAGGGGGGGTCCGGAATTGCCTTCATCACCGTTGATCCGGGCGCGCTAATCGGGACCATTGGAGAGTTGCGCCCGCGATTCCGGACCCCCCCTCGCTTAAAGGTAGAAAGGCAGGGGGGGTCCGGAATTTCATGTGTGCCGTTGATTTGGGCGCGCGGATGCATGCCGTCCAGATCCGTTCACTGCTTACCAAGGCACATTTACATTCAAAACTTAGGACAAGTGGGTTTTAACCCATTCCTTTTGCATTCTAACCCCCCTTACAAGAAATATCGCTAACACTTATTCATAAAGATATAAGAGGATAGAGATCATCCAAGAGCCATTGGAGAAATCATATCAACATCCTCAGGAATGCACTTGTATATATTATTTGTATCATTGTCATGAGAGAAATTGGAGGAGGAAGGAATCGTTGTTGAAGTCATGGATCCAGAGGGATATCATTCCATTCAGAGAAACAACACACTCAAAGAAAATAATTCAGGTTTGATTGTTGTAATTTTCGTTCCTCTAACGTATATTTCTAAAAGTTTGCTACATTACAAGTAGGTGTTGTAGCTGTGAAAATATTCCTTAAATTTTTTTGATTCTAGAGATGTACTCATTATTCTCCTTTAGGAGATATTCTTGTGTTGGTTCCTTTTATTTTCTTGTTCCAGATAGGTTAACAAGAAAATAAGATGATTATCCCTCAGAGGGAGTCACTTGACTCAGGAGGAGCCAAAACCATTTGAGAAAGAAGAAGAATAGAACCATCACTGAGACAACCAATGATACAAATCATGATTATAATCCTTATAGGATTCCATGCGAAGCATGCATGAAACAATATATGTGTAGAACAAGAGTCTTCACCAGACTTTGAAAAACATAACTCCCGAAGAATTCTTCACTAGGATGAAGCCTGAGATTGAACACTTCAGGTTATTTGGGTGTCCAATGTATTTTAATGTACCCAAAGAGAAGAAGTACAAGATACATCCTTTAGGAATAAAGGATATAATGAATATTCAAAGACATCCCTAGTCAGAGACACATTGAGACAAGAAGAGACATTGTCCTTAAAGAAGAGACAATTTTTTTTAATGACCCAGAGAATCTCAGATGGATATTGACAGTGAGACAATACCTTCTCCCCCTTCAACAATTCAGAGGGAGACAGACATTACTCCAGGTTACGCTATTTCTCTAGTTGATATGTTCAGAGATATTGCAGTAGGGCATAAGATGCCTACCTAGAATCACTCTGCAAGAGGCAAAGAAATAGACAATCCTCTCAAGGCACATTCCTAGAAAGAAAAAGAGATTTTCGAGCTATCCTTCAGTCATGTTCCACTTCATTGATGTTGAGACTCCTTGTATTAGAGAAGAAACAAGAGAACCGGTATGGAAAGATACCATAACAGAAGAATACCAATATATATTAAAATAATGATGCCTAAGATATTATTCAGGGACAAGAAATGGAAGTCTGTGGTAACTTCTAAGTGGATCTATATTATCAAGCATGTAGCTAATGAAAGTGTCAAGAAATACAGAACAAGATCTATAGCCAAAGGTTTCTCACAAACAGAGGGAGTTGTCTATGAAGAGACACTTTATCCAGTAAACCTGATACACTACCATCCATGAGTTGGAAACTATATCAGATAGATAGATTCATGATAAGTTTGGATTTCAATAAGAGTGTTGCTGATCCAAACCTATATCATTATAGTGTTGGTGATGAGAGCATGATATTGATGAATTATTCAGAAAGCGTGTTGTTACAAGTAATCCTTGACTTATGAATTCGAGATGAAGAATTTGAGTATGATGCACTAATTATTGGGACAAGAAGTATGATAGATGACCGATAAGATTTTCCTGAGTCAAGGAAAATATAAAGTGAAAATATTAAAGAAGTTTAGTATGACTGAATGAAAAATCCACCGTGATAGATTTAAAGAAGAAGACTGATGATGACTCATACGAGACTAATCCACAACTGATTGGACCACTAATGTATATGGTCAACACCAGACTTGATTCATGCCATGAAGTGAATGTGCCTATTCATTTCATGATTCAATCGAGACAGACTCACTAGACAACATAAAAACATGTATTGAGATATATACGAGGCACAATTCGATATGGATTGAGATATACTTCTAGTATAAACTTGAGTTTGCAATATATGCTGATTCAGATTGAGCAGAAAGTACAGTGAACAGGAAATGCACATCCAACTAATGTTCTATCGTGAAGTTTTCCATGGTTTCCTAATGGAACAGGAAACAAAACTATGTAGTATTGAGTACCATAGAGGCAAAGTATATAACAACGAGTATGTGAAGAAATGTGTCTTCACAAGATTTTTAAAGATTTACTTGACCATGAGATGGATCCTATGATGATAACCAAGAACTATGAGTAAAGCTCCTTGAGAACCCAACATTTCTTGATAAATCGAAATACTATAAGATGAAATATCCTTATTTCAGAGATATGATGCAGATGAAAATCGTACACATGCAGTACCTTCCTACACTTGAGAAAATTACAGATATCTTCACCAAATTAACTTCATGAAGAATGACTCACCAGTTGATAGGGAGTGTTGATAACTCCAACTAAGACAAAATTCAAAATACATCTGTGTGAGACTTCGCATGATAAATAATTCCTCCCTAGATGAGAGGGAGTGTTGATGAATGTAGCTATATGAGACATTCTCCAGCTTACAAAATTGTGAGGTGTGGATCATTGCAGCTATGTCAAGCCTTTCTCTCAGCTTACAAACTTGAGAGAAAGCCCCTAGGAAGGGTTTGTGATTCCCTCTTGAGACAGAGATAGGAACATAGAGATGACCTTCTCCATGAAGAGAGTGAGAAGAACTCCAGATGATTATCCAGTAGGAAAAGAGATCCGATGAGTTGGACGTGCTTGTGGCTGAGCACGGGGTGAATGTGTAAAATCCCAAAAGTGTTGGATGCATCGTCATATGAACATAAATGAAGATGATGTGTTAGACTCCTCTGAGAAACATAGTTGATGAGAAAAATCCAGATGATTCTCCTATGTGGGGTAGTGGGAATGTAGATCTATAGAGTGGACGTGCTTGTGGATGAGCACATGTGAGCGTGTGTAGATCTGGTTCTTCTGTGTAATGCAGTGAGCCAAAGCTATGGAATCCCTATGGATGTGCCCCTAGTGGGTGTATCAAATTCTTTTCTATATGTTGTTCAAGAGTCATACCTTCCTATCACCCTAATTGTTATGTAAAGGGTATAGGTCAGCCCCACCTTAATGTGATTAATAATAAATGTAAAAAATAATTAATATTTCTAATATTAATAATAATAATAAAAAAAATAAAATAAAATTATAAAGTGACTTAGAGAGGTCGGCCCTAATGAGCCAATGGATTCCTTTGTTGATTGGTCAAGTCTAATATAAGTAAGGCATGATTCCCCATTGTGGAATCATATCTTCCTTGTGAGTTTGGAAATTTTAGTAAGTACATCTCATTGGAAAAAGGTGTGCACCTCTGTTGGGCACTAGAGTTCTATGGTTTAAGAACCCTCTTGTGTGCTAGGTATTTCTTGGAGGTGAAGGTATTTCTCTTGAAGAATATAGAAAAGGATTTGGTTGGGTTTTCTTCCCTTGTTGAAAAGGGTTTCCCAGGATACTTCTTGTGTCATTGTGCATGGTGTTTCTTCTTTTGATCTTGGTGGATGCAACAATATTGTTTATGGTTAAGTGAAATGCTAAAATGGAATGAACTTCATGCTTAGCCTTGCTTATGAAAAATCAACAACAAGTTTTTCATGATGAACATGGGTCCTCTACATTTCTTCCTTACACTCGATATCTGTCAGGATGGATCATGAATCAAACTATCTTAGGCCAAGTATGCATGAGATCTCCTTGAGAGATTTTACATGACATAATCCAAGTATTCCCCGATTCCTTTCCTATCAAGAGTTATAAATGAGGATGGAAGGGACACTCCACTGGTGGACAATACACTGTATAGATAGCTGGTGGCAAGCTTGTTGTATCTCACACACTCCAAACCGAACCTCTCCTATGCAGTTGGAGAAATCTCCAGGTTCATGTCAAAGCTGCATGAGCTACATTGGAAGGTTGCAAAGTGTATCCTCCGATACGTACAAGGAAACATCACCTTTGGGATTCACTATGCATAAGACTCTACATTGGACCTAATCATGTTCACTAATTATGACTGGGTTGGAGATATCATTGATTGCAAGTCCACATCTGGCTACTCAATCGGTCTTGGTTCGGGGCCTATCTATTGTTCGAGAAAGAAGAAGGCTACTATTTCTCTATCTTAGCCGAGGAAGAGTACATGGGGGTAGTTAAAATAACCATTCAGGATACATGGCTACAACATTTTCTCACTGATTTGGCCATTCAGTTTCACCAACCGATCGTCATTTGGTGTGACAACTAGAGCATTGTGAATTTCTACAGAGATCCAGTTCAGAGGCAATGGACGAAGCATATCTATATCCACATGCACTACATCCAAGACTTGGTAAATGGGGGGATCATTGACCTATATATTTTTCCTTCAGTAGAACAGACTGCAAAAATATTCACCAAGACCTTCATTAAGCATAAGTTTCATTCTCTATGTAGTCGTCTTGGAGTGACGAACACAGTTTCCTAGCAACTGTCAGTTCTTAATTTTACATACATTGTACTTTGAGGGGGGGGGGTGTTCCCCATGAGGTTTTCCCTCTTTCCTTTCTTATTTCAGTGTATCTTTTGTATTTGGGTACCTAACATGGCCTCATTTCTGGGGCCCATTCTTTATTTTCCCCATAGTGATGGTCAGGGGGTGTTGGAGATACTTCACACACACCTAGAAATTATTTTTCCTAAGGTTTTCCCTATGTTTACTAGTAATTTTTTAGTATCCTATAGTCTAGGGAGAATATTCTCTTCAGTTCACACTTCAGTTTGATTAGTTGAGTGTAGTGTAGATGCCACATTGGGATCATCACCATGCAACATTGCGATCATCACTAGCTAATGCGCATTGTGCTTAGGATCATCACCAGACTAGCGCATTACTCATTATTCCCTGATCTTCTCCTCACTTCACTTTATTTCAGTCAATTAACTGAATACTGAGAGACTGGTTAACTCAGACTAGGTGGAATTTAACTCCCGTAACTACCTGAGAGACTAGACTAGGTGACAATTTACTCCCGTAACTGCTGGTGTGTGTCCAAATCACTCTAGACCACCACTATGGTGCATTGGATTCTCCCCCAGTGCACATTAGTTAAGTTATACATAGTATATCATATGCAAATTATCATTCATTCATTTGGTTTATGAAAATTCTTCCATTCTTTCTCTCGTGTTTCTGTTTTCTCATATTTTTTATGCAAATTGTGTATGCCATTTGCTAGCTAGATCTTTTCTGTGCAGGTTCGACACATTTACAATGAGTACTCTGACAATCGTATTTTGAATTTGGTGATGAGTCCATATAAGCTGTCAATATGGAAGAAATGTTGGGCATACCACTAATATTATGATATTTTCCTATGTGTAGCTAAGTGACAGTAATGTATTGTTATGGTATATTATGATATTTTTTGATGTGTAGGTAATTGTTAGTAATGTATTTTTATTGTTGTCTTTGTAAGGTACTACTGTTAACTAACAAATAATTAATAGGTGTATAAAATACAGACTTGCAGTGGAATTATTTTAGCAAATGTTGTGTTATTTTTTCAAGTTCAAGCAAACACAAGCATTTGAAAACAAAGCATACATAGAACAATGGAGATGTTCATATCTTCTCCATATTCATATGAAAAACTAAAATGAAAATACATAAAACTAGATATTTCATTTTCTCACCTACCTAATAAATACATATCCACCTATCTTATCTAGTGCATTTATGACGCCTATCAACTATCAACTTGGTCAAGTAAGTGGGAGGAATTACTCTATTTAACACTCCCCCTTAATTTCGACCATCACAAAAATCAGCACAAACAATGCCTAAGTGTTGTCTTTGAAACTCAACAGTATTTCTTACCAATGGCTTGGTGAAGATATCTACTAATTTTTCTTTCGAACAAAAAAAATGTAGCATAATGCTACCATCATTGACAAGCTCACGAATGAAATGATAACAAGTGTCAATGTGTTTACTCTTGGGGTCAAACACATGATTTTTAGATAATGTAATTATTGAACTGTTGTCACAAAATATACGAGTTTTCTCCTTCCTTCATGTGTAAGATCACTAAGGATCCTTCTCAATCAAACTACATGACATGATGCTGAAGTTCTTGCCACGTACTTTGGTTTTGTTGAAGATATTGTGACGATGGGTTGTTTATTAGAATTCCATGAAAGTAAATGTGTACCCAAATGAAATGCATACTTGAAAGTACTTTTCCTATCATCAACGCTACCTACAAAATCACTATCTGTATATCCAACAAGTGAGTCATCTTCTGAATTGGAATACCAAATTCCATAATCTGTTGTACCTGCAATATACTTCAAAATTCTTTTTCCAACTCTCCAATGAGAGATTTTGGGACTTTCCATAAATCTCGAAATTAATCTCACTCATACATGATATCTGTCCAGGTAGTTGTAAGATACATGAGGATTCCTACAAGCCTCTTATACAAAGTATAATCAATTGTTTTTCCTTCATCTTGCTTACTTAGTTTTGTACCTATTTCAATTGGTGTATATGTTGGCTTGCATTTGTTCATTTTGAACTTTTTCAAAACATCTGTGACATATTTTTGTTGATAAATAAAAATTCCTTTTGCAGATTTCTCAACTTCAACTCCCATAAAATATTTCATAAGACCAAGATTATTCATTTAAAATTCACTTTGCAGAGCTTCTTTGAAGTCATTCAACAACAAATTTCTTGTATAAATCATGTCATCAACATAGAGAAAAACTATAAAAATATTACCTTTCTGGTATCTTTTGGTGTAAGGAGTGGGCTCATTGTTGCTCATTTTGAATCAATTATTGACCAAATTAGAATCAATGTGTCTGTGCCAAGTTCTTGGAGTTTTCTTCCAACCATACAATGCTTTCTTCAATCTGTACTCTTTACCTCTTATTTGGAATCCCAGTCGATGATCCACATAAATCCACATAAACTTCTTCCTCTAAAATGCCATTTATAAAGGATGATTTAATGTCCATTTGATAGTCTGGCCATTTTTTTGGGGTTGCAACTACCAAAACTGCACTCACAATATCCAAACATGTTATTGAAGCAAATGTGTCTCCATAGTCAATACCAGGTTTTTGAGAAAACCATTTTTCTACAAGTCTTTCCTTGTTCTTCTCTACTTTTACTTTCTCATTGAATTTGTCTTATAAATTCATTTTACTCCAATGGTGGTTTTACCTGTAGGGAGATCTACAACATCCCATGTGTTGTTTCTTTCAATTTATTCAATTTCTTCATTCATTGCATGAACCCACTTTTATTCCTTGATTTCTTCTTCAAAATATATTGGTTGACATGATAACAAAGAAAAATGTGCTTGTTGATCTATGTCATCATTCTACTCATAAATTTCTCCCAATATTCTTTTTTTCTCGTTCCTTAAATTTTCTATAGTGGGATATGAACCATTATTATTATTAGAAGAAGAACTATGCTTTGTTTATTCTTCTTGGCCTTGTACATGCAATATTGGAAGTCTTGGTGCAGAAGCTTGTCGTCATGTAGCTTCCACCTATTTGTCTTCCTGTATAGAAGGAATCTAAGATACAATTATTTCATTTTTTTGTTATCCCAAGATTCATTTTCTTGGAATTTAACATCTCTTCTTACTATCAACTTCTTGGTAACATGATTGTACAATTGATATGATTTAGACTACTCACTATATCCAAAAAATATACATTTTTCACTTTTATCATCAAGTTTTCTCCTCAACTCTTCAGGAACATGAGCATAATCCACACAACCAAAAACTTTAAAATGACAAACACTAGATTTCATACTACTTCAATCTTATTAATTAGTTCACTATGGTTCGATTTATTGTTGTTTGGGAATAGAACCCTTTCTAATCCGAATTTTATGAGAAAAACGAAATGAATACAGATTATTAAAAGATGCTTAACACAGAATAACAAAGATACTGTAAAACAAGTTTTCTATTCAATAAGGAAATAAGTTGAAACTGTAAAATGAAGTGGAAAACAAGCTTGTTGGAATGGTGGTAGCTTATATCTGAGAAGAGATGTGACAGATGCACTCATTTGCAATAATATCCTTACAATGAGGCTCTCAAGGCCTTTTTACAATAAAAAGGAGTTTCAAAAACCCTAGACATCCAAAAACCTAACCCTAGGAGATGAAGCACCAAGAGTCATGTGGGCCCCGTTTGGGTAAGTTAGTACATCAACTTCTCGGTGTCGTAACGTTTGCATACAATCTCCATTTTAGGCGCAAGATAGCCCATTAGAAAGGTATATCCGAGGACTACACATTTTAATGAAGTCTATCAATTGACATTTCCGTTTGGGGCGAGCCCTAAAAGTGTTGTTTAGGGCCTCAAAATGGCCCCACGAGCTTGGGACCCAAAAACTAGGAAAAAAAACTGCCAAAATGAACCAGTTGGAATAGGTGGGAGGCCACCGACATCCAACTAGATCAATCCTACCCCCTTAGGAATCAATGGACTCCATTGTGTTGATTTCCCCCATCATATGAGGAAATTTCTATTGAATTTGGCCTCGGGTGAGCCACTTGCTTTGGTGCAGGAGATGCCTTGCTTTGACAACTTGATAAAGTTGTATCCTTTGATGTCGGGTTTCCTTGATCTATGTGTCCATAATATTATCAATGGATTCATGTTGCATGCAGTCATGTTTGAGCTCTATTGGTGTTAACTTCTGTTCTATCTCTGAGGTGTCCAATAATGGTGGGAAATATGGCCGAAAGAGAGCCACGTTGAAGACTGGGTGCAGGCCAAGGAAAGGGGGAATGTTGAGCACAAAAGAATTGTCACCTACAAACTTGGTGATGGTGTATGGTCCATACCTGAGTGGGAGAAGCTTCCAATGGTTCCATGTAAGGCGTTATTTATGCAAGTGAAACCAGACTTTCTTGCCCACCTGAAACTTATGTGGCACACAATGTTGATCATGGCACTACTTATACTTGGCATTGGACTTCTCTAAAATATCCTAAACCTGTTTGCAGATGTGTTGGATCCTCTCAATGAAATGGGTGTCTTTGTCATCTTTTGGTGGATTAGGGGACGAGTCGACCGAGGTGTTCTATAGGGGCATGGAAACATCCATGAGGCTCAATGGTTGGAATGCTAACCCCACCTAAGAGGGGTTGTGGCCAGTTGATCTATGAAAGTCTTGATTGTAGATATGTTGGACATAGGGAATACTCTCATCCCATGTGTGGGGGTGCTTGGAATTGTACATGTGTAGGATATATATGATCATCCAATTGATGACCTCAGTTTGGCCATCTGTCTGGGGGTGGAAAGCAGTGGATTTGGTGAGCTTGGTATCCAGAAGTGGCCAGAGGATCGACCAAAATGTGTTGAGGAACTGACTGTCTCGATATGAGATAATGGTTTGTGGGATCCCAAAGTGTACCCATACACGTTGAAAGAATATCTTGGCAGTGGCCTCTGCGGTGATGTTCCTCTTGCAGGCGTCTAGAACCACCATCTTGGAAAAGCGATCAACAACCACAAAAACAAATTCATTGCCCCTCTTGGTGGATGGGAGGCTCGACATTTAGTCCATTGAGATGGATTCCCATGGATTTTTAGGAGTAGGAAGAGGGGTGTATAGGCCATATTTCTTAGTGTTCAATTTGGCAATAGCAGAAGCAGTGCAGGACCTGATATACTTGTCGACATCCTGTTGAAGTTTTGTCTAGTTGAAACGTTTCTGTAGCTCTTCCACTGTCTTTTCAATTCCAAAGTGTCCTTCCATCCAACTGCAGTGAGCTTCCCAAATTAGCTTCACGCGCTCACTTTATGGAATGCATAGATGGCCTAGTCGACACAACATCCTGTCTTGAAGATGGAAATTAGCGACCATTGAGTTTTCTCCCAACATTTGGTAGGTGGTGGAGAAGTCAGGGTCTGTCTCTTAGAGGTGGGGCCATCCAGAGGTCTCATGGCCACAATATTCTATCACCATGGTGAGTGTCACGACTGTAGGTCGAATGAGGAAATCAACAGCTAGATTGGTACTTCATGTTTTATACTCGATGTTGAGGTGGAACTGCTTTAACTATGTGGACCAATTTTGATGGAGATCATTTTGCAATTTTCCTTGGGTCTACATGAACTGTAGTGGCTTGTGATCAGTGTGGATGACTGTCTCCTTCTTCAGAATGTAATGTATCCACTAGTGACAGGCTTGCACAATGGAGTACATTTATTTTTCATAAGTAGGGTACTTATAGACAACATCTGATAGTGTCTCACTATGATATGCCACATGGTGGTCGTGTTGAGTGAGAATGATGACCACATCATAGTATGAAGCATCTGTCTTGATCTCAAAGGGATGCTGCAGGTCCGGTAATGAAAGTATTTGGGATGAGAAAAAACACTACTTCAAGTCATCAAAGTCTTGTTATTGGGACATGCCCCACACAAAAGTTTCCTTATCGCCACCTCTAGTTACTTGGATGAGGGCCCATGTGATATGAGAGAATCACAGCATGAACCTGCAATAGAAATTGGCGAGGCCCAAGAAGATCCGAAGCTCAATGAGTGTGGTTGGGGATGGCCAGTAAGGGATGACCTGAATCTTGGCTGGATCCACATGCAGACCATGTTGATCAATGATGTATCTTAAGTAATGGACCTTGTCTGTGCCAAAGGAGAATTTTTCCAAGTTTGCATATAGTTTGTGTTGTTGCGAAAGGTGCATAACCTGTTGAATATGATGCAATTGTTCCACCCAAGTCTTTTTGTATATGAGGATGTCATATAGATACACCACTACAAAAGTACTGGTGAAAGGTTGCAGGATATCATCCATCATCCTCATAAATTTTTCTAGGGAATTTTTCAAACCAAAGGGCATGACCAACCATTCAAAAAGACTGTCTTTTGACTTGAAGGTGGTATTTCATACATCTATCTATTTTATTGGGACCTGGTGGTAGCTAGACTTCATATCAATATTATTGAAGTATTTGGCCCCCATGAGCTAATCAGGAGGTTGTTGATTCAGGGAATCGGGTACCGGTTCCGGACTGTGATTTTAATCAGGTCCTAGTAATGAATGCAAAGTCTCCAGGTCTTGTCTTTCTTATGCACCAGTACGATTGGGCTCCCACAAGGCGATGAGCTGGGACAGATGCATCCTTTGTGGAACAGTTCTTGGATCTGCCTCTTGATCTCCTCATTTTCTAACAAACAATGATGGTAGAGCGTCCCATTGGGTAGCGGTGCACCTGGGTTCAGATCGATGGGATGCTTGACCTCGCAGTGCAGAGGTACCCCGTTAGGAGAGGAGAATATATTTGAGTATTCTTCCATTACCTCATCCACTTGCTTCTGTTGTGTGGAGAGATGGCCACGAAGGCTCTATATGTGGATGCGATATTTCTCTTACTCTAAGAGAGAATCACGAAGAAGACAAATTTCTCAGTCTGAGAGAGGACCTTCCTTCATTGCTTGGTAGAGATAAAGGAAATAACACTAGGGGGGACTGTCACGGGTATCATGTACAATTTCCTGTTCAAAGTAATAATAACACTACAAGGCCTAGACTCATATACAACATGACGTTTACATAAATAAGGTTGGCCCAAAAGAACATTACAAACTTTGAGAGGATAAACATCACACAATACCTTGTATTTGAAGGGCTTTACGTCGTACGATAGTCGATACTGTTGTCTAGCGTGGAGATCGATTCCTTGGTAGAGCCATCCAAAGGTGTAGGGATGTAGGTGTGGTGTTGTCGGTAGGGTCAACTGCTTGACGATCACTGCTAAGATGAGGTTGTGATGGCTACCTCTATCAGCGATGAAGTGCAGTGGGGTGCCTTTTATCCACATATGGTAATGGAAAATTTGCTCTCCTTCTTTTGGCTCATCTGGTTCACCAGGCTGGAGCTTGGTGGTAGAAACGGTGGCATTGGGTTCCACGTCAATGATATGTCTTCCCCTTTCTGGTTTTGAATAAGAATCATAACCCGCATATGATTCAGAGGCTTTCACTTCGGCCACCAACGACTACTTTGAGTAGTAATCAACAGTGTTATGCCAAGGGCTCTTATGGAAGTTGCACCACTTCCTAGTATCCTTATTTTTCTTTTTGGTGTCCTTCTTTTCTTTCAACTTGGACTGGTTGTCTTGATATTTCCCATCGTTTCTATGTCCTTTTTTCGTTTGGTTGGAGTCACCCTTTCCAGGTTTTTGCCGCTAGGGGTTCCCAGGCCCAAATTGTCACATCTTTTTTTTGAGATTATGCTCTCTTTTGATGACATATCGATAGGTTGCGCCCAAAGACAAGATGTCTAGAAATTCCATTTTGGTATGGATGTATATATGCAGAGCACCGCGATACTTGAGCACCATATGTCTCTCTGAATCTTTGATACCCATCTTAGTGCCCAGGGTATGGAAAATATTTGTGAAATCTGGCACTCCTGGGTCTCTTTCTTGTCGTAGTGTGGTCCATTTGGTATACAAGTCATCATAACTTTCGACAGGATAGTATTGTTCCTTAATATCATCCTTGAAGGATTCCTAGGTGGTCGCGACTATAAATAATGAGGGTTCCTTTTTTTCCTTTTTCTTAAATAAAATTTCCCACCAATATTTGACATGGGGAATGACTTTGAGGAGTGCAAAAGTAATTTTTTCTCTAATTGAAAAGTTATGGACATAAACATACCCTTCTAGTAGATTCAACCACTTGTATACAACATCTATGTCTATTTGACCTTCAAATGTAGGAATATCGAAGTTGATTTGTACCTGGAATGGTGCGGTGCCTCCCCTCAAGGAAGATGTGTTGCATGTTGGTAGTCCTTGAAGCATGTGCGAGAAACTATCCATCATCTCGTTCCTTTGTTGCATGAGGGATTCCTCAAGAATTTTTTTGAAAGGATCTCATGTCCCGTCATATTTAATTTCTTCTGCCATGAGAGGTCGTTTGGGCGTGTTAGAACTTTTGTCTTCAAGAGAAACGAGCTCGAGACCCAATTCTTTGTACCCCGACCTTGTTGGGGACATGCATTAAGACGAAAAGAAGCAAACCACTCTGATACCACTAATCCATATTTTATGAGCAGAATGAAATGAATATATATTATTAAAATATTCTTAACACATAATAATAGGGATACAATAAAATTGGTTTCTATTCAATAAGAAGATAAAATGAAACTGTAAAATGCAGTGGAAAACAAGCTTGCTGGAATGGTGGCGGCTATTTGTGAGAAGATATGTGACGACTGCACTCATTCACAAGAATATACTTACAATGAGGTTCTCAGTGACTTTTTACAATAAATAGGAATGTCAAAAACCCTAGATATCCAAAAACCTAACCCTAGGAGATGAAGCACCAAAAGTCATGTCGGCCCCATTTGGGTAAGTTAGTACATCAACTTCTGGGGTCGTAACTTTTGAATATGATCTTCGTTTTAGGCACACGATAGCCCGTTGGAAAGGTCTATCCGAGGACTACACATTTTGCTGCAATCTATCAAAGGGCATTTTCGATTGGGGAGAGCCCTAAAAACGTTTTTTAGGGCTTCAAAACGACCCCGTGAGTCAAGGACCCAAAAATGGGGAAAACAAATTGCCAAACTTGAAAACTGCCAGATTGAACTAGTTGGAATAGGTGGGAGGCCACCGACATCCATGTGGATCACTTGCCAAGGGGTTCGATATCTCTTTATCAAATGATAAGTGAGTGAAGGGAAAGGAGACTTATTTATATCTTTTATTACCTTCTCATACTTTTTTGGGTCGAACTATGTGAAGAGGAGTTGAGTTCATGTTTGGGGATGGATTCACTGAGGAAAGGACTATGTGTTCTCTTCCTTTGGGCGAGTTGGTTGAAGGAGGTTCGTTACCCACTTAGTCATCAAGTATTGCATCAAAGCTTCATCTCACATGTTTATCTTTGTTCATGTGTTGATATATATTTTGTATTTACCACATAGGAAACATATTGCATTAACAAAGAGATAAGATTTGTCTCTATTTGTTTGTTGTTATAGATTATATGAGAGACAAATACATTTCTACTGCTCATATTCTAGTGAATACGTTTGTTTCCTAAACTATGTGTTCTTTGTAATTTTGTTGGCATATTTTATGATATTAAATACACTTCAAGGAATCATATCATTTGTGAGAGCCACTATATCAGAAAAACATACATACTGGTCCCCATAGAAAATTGTTTGACGAAAAATCTACATTATCAAACAAAAGAAAAAAATCCATTTTTTTTTAGCAAGGCCATTACAGTGGTATCATATAAGTGTATCCTTCCTTCTTGAGGGGGTTTGTTTTTCATGATGTGAGGGAATGGTAGGTATATCACCTACAAAAGTTGAATAAAGTGAGGGGTAGAAGACATACTTAAGGAAGAAAGGGAGATAAGGGAGAACCATGAAGAGGAATAATAAGAAGAAGTCATGGGGTATAATAATGAGGACAAAGCTATACAAATCCTATAAGGTTTGGATACTAGGTAGTAGTAATTAATAAATTTGTTGAAAATTAATTTCTAGTAATTAGGAAACTCATAACCATGGGAGTAACATGTTAGAGTTTTTTTATTTAGAGAGTACTAGAGTTACTAGTGTTCTTTTATTCTTCTTTAAAATTAATTTATATATCATGTACTGAGAAATAGAAACATAAAAAAGAGACAAAAGAACATAATATATTTATCCTGGGAAAACCCCAAATGGGGGAAAAACCCAACAACCTTTCTTAGATATATTTTGTTCACAAAGCAAGTCTAATCATGAACCAACAGATAAATCCTAACACAAAGGCCAGCTCAAAGTAGAACCAAAAATACCACCCGAAAAACAAAAATAACACTATACAAGAGGAGCACACCTCTACCAAGGGTAGCACACAACAGAAAGAGAGTAAACACAAAGAGTGACCAAGATCCAAGATGATGCAATAGCTACATCTTCCTAGCCTCAGACTTGCACCTTCTTATGTAGTTGCAACTACGAGTGAGTGTGTCTTAAAATGAGAAAGGCGTCACTATATTTATATTGATCTGTCAATGTACTGGGGCCTATTTATTATCTAGAATACTAGGGCCAACTTCTTATCTAGAATAATTAATTTTCTAGTTTATTAATTCCTTTGGGCCGACTTCTTATCTAGAGGATTCTATTTTCACTTTAATCTTTTCCTTGTGGGCCAAATTCTCTTCTAGGGTATTTCCACATCTATTCAATGGTTCTCTTGCTTTCGAAATTTTCTTATCATCTAAGAAAGGTCATCTAGGAGGGAAAGTATCTCCCACATCTACCAAAACATCAAAAATCCCTCTTATCTAGGGAGGCATCTTTCACAATGTCTTCATTTAGTAGTCCACTGACTACTCTGCAATTAGCTAGTAGCACACAACGAATACCATGCCATCGGTAGCTCAAATCATCTGTAACAGTCTCCAATACTATGTTGCAATCATCCAATAACACAAAACTACCCATAATGTACAGTAGTACACAACTACTGCCATGGTCCTCCCGACCTTGATACAATCAAACAGTAGAAAACAACTTCTTCCAAGTGGTTGGGTAGTCTCCATGGAAATCAACTAGTAGTGCACAACTACTACAATGACATCCAATTTGTTTCCAAACCATAGTAGTACATAACGACTGTCCATTGGTACACAACCATAGCCAGTGGAACACATCCACCATAGTAGCACACAAGCATTGTCCAATGATACACAATCACTACCAGTGGAACACATCCACCATATTATCTCACAACTACTATCCAGAGACACAAGGTCTCTATCGTGCAATCAACTGGTAGCTACACAAGATACCAACATGTCGTCCAAAAGTGTCTATTATTATGCAACAATCAACTAGTAGCACACAACTAATACTATGCCATCAACCATAATCATAGTCTGCAATCCCTATGACTATCCAACAATCATTTAGTAGCACACATCAACTACCATGCCATAAACCATAGTCATAGCCTATAACTATGAAAAAATCAACTAGTAGCACACAAATACTACCATGCCATTGGCCATAGTCATAGTCGATGTCTCTATAACTATGAAACAATCAACTAGTAGCACACAACTACTACCATTCCATCAACCATATTTGTAGTCTCATCCAGTAGCACAAATCTACTCCCATAGTCCTCACGACTATGCGTGTGATGTTTCTTCTCTCATCAAGTCTGGTAGTGCATTACCCTGTGAGTCACCTCACATGATGGATCTAAGGAATCCTTGACCAGAGGGGTTAGCTAGAAGGAGGAGAAAAAACACACCTCCCTCTCAATGAGGGTGGACATTCTGCATCATGCCAAGATTTTCTATGATGTACTCATACTTCACTCTAGATAGAGGCTTAGTGATAATGTCTGTTATCTACTCATTTGTGGGTATGTACTGGAGCTATATATCTCCTTTCTTCACCATGTATCATATGTAATGATATTGGATATCTATTTTCTTTGGCTTGCCATGAAATATAGGGTTCTCTAAGAGCCTTACACAACTTTGTTGTCACAATTTATCAAAGTTGGCTCCAACTCTAGATCAAATATCCCAACAAGAAAGTTCCGAAGAGACACTGCTTCACGACTTTCCACACTAGTTTTGATATACTCTACCTCTATTTTACCGAGTTCCATTGATGTCTATTTCCTACTCAACCATGGGATCTTACCTGATCCCAGACTAAAGCAACATTCATAAGTACTCTTCCGATCCATGACACTCCCTACCTAGTAATATTTTGTATATCCCAGCAGCTTCACATCTCCACCTGAGACATATCTCAATCCATATCCAATCGTACCACACAGGTACCTCAACATATGTTTTACTTCCATGCAATGTACATGTGTAGGTTCAACCATGTATTGACTCAAGGAATTCACTACAAAACATATGTCCGGCCTGGAGTTAACCAAGTACATCAAGGATCTAATCAGTTGTCTATTCGTCGTGGGATCCACCAAATATGAAGATGAATCACTTAGAAGCTTCATATTTATCATCATAGGTGTGGCCATGGACTTGAAGTCTATCATCTCAAATCTCTACATGATCTCAACAATATATTTTCCTTGGCTAAGGAAAATATCATCTGATCTCTGCCACACCTCCAATCCCAAGAAGTAATGCATCAGACCTAGATCCTTCATCTTGAACTATGAAGTGAGTTCCTTCTTGCACCCATCTGTGAGATTCTCATCCCCTATGAGAAACATGTTATCCACATATAATATCAATGGGAAACCATTCCCAATCTCATCAAGTAACTATTTGATCTGGCATATCATACCCTAGGTTCCTGCTAAGGCCCATACAAATCCTTCTTTAATATAAATACATGAGACTCCTTCTCATGTATATTTTGAATGCTCTGTGTACACTTCTTCTATATACTAGAGCATGTATCACATCATAATATTCTCCCTCTTACTGGGAGAATCGTCTAGCCAAAAATCAAGTTTTGTACATTTCTATGTTGCCATCTGTAGGATGCCTGATCTTGTAGATAAACTTCGAAGTTACCACTGACTTCTTGGAACCAAGGAAAACTCCATATCCTAGTCCTTTTGACTGACTTCCTCCTATGTCACTAAAACAAGGGAATTCTCCTGTAATGTCCCCCACCTCTTGATGAAGAGGTATTTAAGGGACTCAGTGGCCTAGGCATCCCCACTAGGCCATAGTCTCACACTAAGGGGGAAAGGTCAACTAGGCTAAGGTTATATTCTTAAGTTGACTTGAGAAAAAGGTAAAAAGGAGTAAAAGATAACTCAATGAAAGAATAG
Organism: Picea engelmannii; assembly: GCA_009831015.1. NCBI lineage: Eukaryota > Viridiplantae > Streptophyta > Pinopsida > Pinales > Pinaceae > Picea > Picea engelmannii. The sequence continues at coordinate 1,883,919 of ML778010.1, forward strand.
AAGCACTGGAAGAGTTAACCCTAGGAGTTAATCTAACTCAAGAGAGAAATAGAAGAAAAAGTATAAATAGAAGGCTAGGGCATACCTATGATTCATTTTGGATTTTGATATTTTCTTTTTATTGCTCTTGAGCATACAATTTGGGGTTTTTCTATTACAAACCCTTGTGAGAAACTCAGTGGTGAAATATCCTCTCACCTTGTTCCAAAGCTTGGTCTCGGGGATGAAAGACTCCACCCACACCATTCTACACTCATCACATATCCACCTATCGATTCAGAAAAGGAGCACGGCCGTACTGTCCAGGAGCTTCCAGCAAGGGCACATCATTATCTAGAGGAGAGTTCGATCTAGCTGATCATGAGAGCTTTTGGGAATTCTGACACTTGGGTTTTACTTGCAGGTTCTCAACCATCACTTTGAGGGTTTTCTTGAAGATTTATCATCATTAGATCTTCAACTACAGTTTGGGACGACTTTGAGGCAAGGAGGGCGTCCTGTGATTCAGTATTTCTCAGATCTAGGGAGTTTTGCCTAGAATATGGATCTGAAACTTCTCCTACGGGGTTTCCATAGCCTGATCTATATTCCTAGAGAGTTTCAGAGAATTTGGAGGCCTCATTCATCAGGGATGAGTTATCTAGGGTTCCAGGCATCCAGGAGGGCACAATCTCATTAGAGGATTCAACATTTGGAGGTGTTAGCCTTAGCATTTCGGCCTGAGACTTTAGGAGGGGAATCCTATCACCCTGATCTATCAGTTGGCAGAGTTTGGGCTCATTTGGAGTCCTCCTTCATTAGGGCCATTTTATTGAGGGTTTCATCCTTCTACTAGAGCGTGGCATCTTCATCTTGAGGAGTTTAGCATTCATACAGATCAGATCTACCTGGTATTGATCTTCATTTCTTATCTAGCCTTTGGAGGCAACTTTTGTATTAGCAGGAGCATTTTGTAGCAGCTCATATCTATTATCTATTGGAGTCATCTGAGGATTATTCCATATTTTCTCTCTATTGTATCTAATTCATGCTTCTTATAATAAAGGTCAGACATATGCTTGTGTTTTCTATATCTTAAGTGTGTTGTAATCTTGCATGTACTAGATGAATCTTGTATAAACATCATTAAAATAACTAGAACAAATTCAATAGCCACATGCACATCAAATACTTCAGTGGTAGTTAGTGATTGCAAGAAAAAAATTGGCTTGGGATCATTACAGTGGTATCAGAGATTTGATCCTCCAAACCTCTAGAGGGATTGGTGCATGAAGAGGTATAGTGGAATCTTTATGGGTAGAAGGAAGAAGCCAATCAGTGAAACAGAGGCCGAAATGGAAGGGTCAGGGGATGACCATGAGCCTTAGGGCTTGGTCTTCTTGGCAACCGAATTCGACAAGTTCCAGCAGATCCTAAATCTCATAGAGGGAAACTTGGTCCACCGTTTACAGGAGAACCAGGAAACCAGCCTAAGGGGACGTGTCGAAATTATTGAAACCTTAAAGAAGGTAGATGGAAATATGAAAAAAATTGATGAGAACCAGACAATAATAACCAAGTTATTGATGCAGATGACTCATAAGGGGAAAGACCCTGAGACGTATGGAATCAAAGAAGCTAGTGGATCTGGTGGATCCCATGGTGAGATCAGATATAATCTAGAGAAATCCCCCATATCTGAAGGAAGCCATGGAGGTGGAACATCTTATGGGCACTTGGGCAACAGGGCTAACCCTCGACCATACATGCCTATGTTCACAGATGAACAAGGGCAACAGGAAGAGGTGGATGACTTCATTGAGCAGATTTCACGATGTACTAAGGAATACTATGGGTTGGATATGGTGATTCAAAGGCAGATGTCCCTGGATCTATATTGCCAAATCAAGTTCAGAAAAAAGCCTAGGCCAAACCACAAGAGTAGTTTTGAGTTTGAACGAAGAGCAAGGAAGATAGAGATCCCATATTTTGATGGTACGACCAAGATGACAGCACAGGCATGGGTGGAAAAGCTTGACACCTATCTACAACATAACCCCATGAGGGAGATGGAATTCATCAAGTTTACCTCTATGTACTTGGATGGCAAGGCTCATGATTGGTGGTATCATGGACTCACCACACTAGGCCACAATCAGATTGTGTCCTACATAGAATTCACTCAGAGGCTCATTGATAGGTTTGATCAAGGAGATCCCGATCTACATTTCCGGTAGCTCACACAACTCAAGCAAATAGGTACGATAGAGGCATATATTGATGAGTTTCAGAGGTTGGCAGTGATGGTGCAAGATATGTCCCCAACCAGGCTCATGATGCTCTTCAATGAGGGGTTGATGGAACCCTTTAAGGGTTGGATAAAGGATTTCAAGCCTACCAACCTATAGGATGTTATCTAGAAGACAAGGGATCTGGGACCAGTTGCTAAGCCAAAATTTATACTCAGACCACCTCTTAATAATGGAGGAAGAGATCAAAGGCCTCCAATGAACTATGGAGGATGTGACCCAAGGGGTTTTGACAGGGGTTGTTGTAGAGTGGATGAGAGCACTAGGAGGGAGATGAGGAGGAAGAAAATTTGCTTCACTTGCAAGGAACCATGGAACCCAACACACAAATGCATGGGCCATGGTCGATTGCACTGCATAGAGGTCACTTCTGACAACAAGGAGGAGGAGGAGATCGGATAGATACAAAACATTGAGGCTAAAACTATTGAGGCAGTAGAGGAAGAGATCACAGGATAAGCAGGACAGGACTGTATGGCTACCTTATCATCTATCAGTGGAGTGCCCAAGTATAACACCTTCCGGATGAGGGGAGTCTTGCAGGGAAAGAAGGTATCAGTTCTGATTGATGGGGGAGCCTCTCATAACTTCATTGATTCAACATTGCTAAAAAGGAGGCACATACCCACAATAAATTTTGAAGGGTTCAAGGTGGAGGTATAAGGTGGAAGCACTATGCCTTGTGACAAATACATCCCTAGCATGAAGCTTACCTTGGGTAGGCATGAGCTGGTATAGGACATCTATGTTATGGACCTTCCAGATACCAACATCATCCTTGGTGTTCAATGGCTAATCACGTTGGGGCATATCACCACCAACTACAATACCATGGAGATGTCATTCACAGAGGAGGGTGGACAAAAGATAGTGCTCTGGGGCATGACAGGGAATGTTGCAAAGGTAGTCATGGACAAGAGGATGGAGGCCATCTTCGGAAGAGATGAGATAGTGTATGCAGTAGAATGCAGGATTTCAACACCTGTGGATGAGAAGGGCAAGGTTCACTACATCCCAGAGATCAAAGAAATCCTTGACAAGCACCACAAGGTGTTTGGACCGATTCCCCCAGGGGTGCCACCGGACAAGGGGTTTGAGCATATTATTGAGCTAGAGGAAGGAGCCAAACCGGTCATTACCACACCATACAGACATCCCAAGAAGTAAAAATATGAGATAGAGAAGGTCATCAAGGAACTTTTGGACATGGGGCACATCAGACCAAGCACTAGCCCTTTTGCTTCTTCAGTAGTGTCGGTGAAGAAGAAAGATGGGACTATGAGGGTGTGCATTGACTTCAGGGATTTGAATAAAAATACCATAAAAAATAGGTACCCGATACCAAGGATTGATGAGATGCTAGATGATTTGCATGGAGTTGTCTACTTCACAAAGATTGACCTTCATTTTGGCTATCATCAGATCAAGATGAGGGAGGATGACATCTCAAAAACAACTTTCAGATGTCATTACGTCCACTATGAGTTTTTGGTGATGCCCTTTGGGTTAACCAATGCCCCAGCTACGTTCCAATCTTGTATGAACCATGTGTTCAATAGGAAGTTGAGGAAGCACTTGCTGGTATTTTTTGATGACTTGCTCATTTACAACAAGACGTGGGAGGAGCATCTCAGACATGTGGATCATATTTTGTCAATTATGGAGGAACAATCACTATACACTAAGGAGTCCAAATGTGAGTTTGGAATGACAGAGGTTCTTTACTTGGGGCACATCATTGGAGAAAAAGGGGTACAGGTACATCAAGAGAAAATACAAGCCATCATGGAATGGCCTACTCCTAAGACACTCACAGAATTGAGAGGATTTATGGACATGTGCACGTACTACATGAAATTTGTTAAGGGATTTTCTTAGCTGTGTGCACCCTTGACTAATTTGAATAAGAAAGGAACCTTCAAGTGGAATGAGGAGGCTCAAATGATGATAGAAAAGATGAAGAAGGTAATGAGTACGTGCCCAGTCTTTCCCTTCCAGATTTCAGCCTACGTTTTACCTTGGAGTGTGATGCCTTAGGAGAAGGGATAGGGGCCATACTGATGCAGAAGAGGCATCGTCTTGCCTATGAGAGTCAGAAACTCAGGGGTCCTGAGCTACTCTACAACATTTATGACAAATAAATGCTGGCTATCATGTATGCACTAGCCAAATTCCGACAATACTTGGTAGGTGCAGGGTTTGTGGTCAAGTCAGATCATAATAGTCTCAAATACCTATTGGAGCAGAAGGACTTGAATGAGAGACAACATAAATGGGTAAGAAGAATACAAGCCTACGACTTTGACATTGAATTTGTCAAAGGGAAGAACAATGTGGTGGCTGATGCATTATCCAGGAGGCCATCCATCTTTGCCATGACAGGTGTATCAGTTGACTGGAAAGACCATCTGGTGATGGAGTATGCAAAGGATCAGTTCACATGTCATCTATTGGATGGGAAGGTACAAGATGATAATTTCAGGGTTATAAATGACCTCATCTAATACAAGGATCAAATCTTTTTGGTTCCTGGATCGACCTTCAAGGCCAAGGTTTTGCAGGTGTACCATGACTCACCCATGGCGGGAAACCAGGGGATTAGCAATATGTATAGGAAAGTGAGGGAGAGGTTCTCATGGAAGGGCCTCAAGGAGGATGTGATAAATCACGTCAAAGAGTGCACTACGTGTCAGGAGAACAAGGATGAGCACATGCACCCAGCAGGACTACTGCAACCCTTACCCATTCCGAAGCACAAATGGGAAATCATATCCATGGATTTCATCACCGGGTCGCCAAAGATGCAAGGGAAGGATTGAATTTTTGTAGTAGTGGACAAGTTGATGAAGCTTTCACACTTCTTTGCCATAGCTACTAACTTCAGTGTAGCAAAGGTGGCCAAACTATTTTTTAGGGAGATTTTCAGGTTGCACGACCTACCGAAGACCATTGTCAGTGATAGGGATAGCAGGTTCATGATTACGTTTTGGCAGGAGTTATTCAGATTGGTTGGTACAGATTTGACCCCTAGTACCAACTATCATCCTCAAACAGATGGACAGACCGAGATAGTCAACAAGTTGGTGGAAGGCTACCTCAAAAATTATCTGGTAGGGCAACTGAAAGCGTGGGCCAGATGGTTGCACTTGGGAGAGTATTGCTACAACACCACCCAACATACATCCATAGGCATGTCATTGTTTAGGGCCTTGTATAGCTATGATCATTTATCTTTTGTGGAGATTGCTTTTGGTGACAACCAAATTCCCATGGTGCATGATTGGATACAACAAAGCCAAGACATTCTCAAGGAGTTGAAGAATAATCTACAAAGAGCACAGAACCAACATAAGGTCCAAGCAGACAAGCATAGAGTTGATTGTACTTTTGAGGTTGGTGACTTAGTCTATCTAAGGCTCTAACCATACAGGCAAGCTTCCATAAAAATAAGCGGAGACGAGAAGCTACAACCACGTTTCTTTGGGCCCTACAGAGTCAGCAAGAAGATAGGGGCCGTAGCTTATGAGTTGGAGCTTCCAAAGGGAAGCAAAATACACAACGTCTTCCATGTCTCCTGCCTTAAGAAATCCATAGGCCAACACATCAAACCCATTGAGGTACTACCCCCCATGGATGAAGAGGGACAACTTGTTCTGATTTTAGAGGAGATATTGGAGGTCCAAGAGAAGAGGCTTAGGAACATAAGCATCAAGGAGTACCTGATCAGATGCAAGGATCTACCCATTGAGGATGCCACCTGGGAAAACGAACATGTGGTGAGAGAAACAGGTTTGGAATTGCTTGAGGACAAGCAATTTCTAGCAGGGGAGACTGTAATGTCCCCCACCTCTTTATGAAGAGGTATTGAAGGGACTCAGTGGCCTAGGCATCCCCACTAGGCCATAGTCTCACACTAAGGGGGTAAGGTCAACTAGGCTAAGGTTATATTCTTAAGTTGACTTGAGAAAAAAGTAAAAAGGAGTAAAAGATAACTCAATGAAAGAATAGAAGCGTTGGAAGAGTTAACTCTGGGAGTTAATCTAACTCAACAGAGAAATAGAAGAAAAAGTATAAATAGAAGGCTGGGGCGCACCTATGATTCATTATGGATTTTGGTATTTGCTTGTTATTTCTCTTAAGCATACAGTTTGGGGTTTTGCTGTTACAAACCCTTGTGAGCAACTCAGTGGTGAAAGATCCACTCACCTTGTTCCGAAGCTTGGTCTCAGGGATGAAAGACTCCACCCACACCATTCTACACTTATCACACATCCACCAATCAATTTAGAAAAGAAGCAAGGGCGTACTGTCCAAGAGTTTCTAGCAAGGGCACATCATTATCTAGAGGAGAGTTCGATCCAGCTGATTAGGAGAGATTTTGGGAATTTCGACACTTGGGTTTTACTTGTAGGTTTTCAACCATCACTTTGAGGGTTTTCTTGAGGAGTTATCATCATCATATCTTCAACTATAGTTTGGGACAACTTTGAGGCAAGGTGGGCGTCCTGTGATTCAATATTTCTTAGATCTAGGGAGGTCTTCCTAGAATCTATATCTGCAACTTCTCCTATGGGGTTTCCATATCCCGATATATATTCCTGGAGATTTTTAGAGCATTTGGAGGCCTCCTTCATCAGGGTTGAGTTATCTAGGGTTCCAGGCATCCAGGAGGGCGCAGTCTCATTAGAGGATTCAACATTTGGAGGTGTTAGCCTTAGCATTTTGGCTCGAGACTTCAGGAGGGGAATCCTATCACCTTGATGTATCATTTGGTAGAGTTTGGGATCATTTGGATTTGTCCTTCATCAGGGCCAATTTTTTGAGGGTTTCATCCTTCTACTAGAGCATGGCATCTTCAGCTTGAGGAGTTTAGCATTCATATGGCTCAGATCTACCTAGTATTGATCTTCATTTCTTATCCATCCTTTGGAGGCAACTTTTGTATTAGCGGGAGAATTTTGTAGCAGCTCATATCTATTATCTATTGGAGTCATCTGAGGATTATTCTAGATCTGTTCTCTATTGTATCTGATTCATGCTTCTTATAATAAAGGTTAGACCTATGCTTGTGTTTTCTATATCTTGAGTGTGTTGTAATCTTGCATGTACTGGATGAATGTTGTATAAACATCATTAAAATAACTGAATCAACTTCAATATACACCTACACATCAAATACATCAGTGGTAGTTAGTGATTCCAAGAAAAAAATTGGCTTGGGATCCTTACACCTCTTGGGAGGTCTCATATCTCCTCAAATCTTATGAATATTCTATATAGCCTCATGTCTGTCAATCTTGGAAGACATCTCTGAATCTGAGGAGGAACAATTTATAAATGAAAGTATCTAAGACATTTACTCTCTATGAGATTAGGCTCTCTCTGAGTTTGCATGCTCCTATGAACTGTCCTAGGGAGGCTTATCATCCCTATTTGATCCTAAGGGATGACTCCCTGTGAAGTCTATCACCTTCTGAGTTGGTAATTGGTGGTGTCTCTTGACTCACCATTGGTGGAGCCATCTACTCCTCCTCATGATATGACTCATAAATGCCATACATTTGTATCTCCTTTTCATTCTGCAAAGTATCATGGGACCATGCTAGTCTCTTCCTGGACACTGTAACGATTCTGGGTATGCCCTTCTGGCTCTAGTGACTCTTCTTAGTGATATGAAGAGTGATCAACTTAAATAGAGGGATATGTATGGTCATATTCAGAGCCTTCTTCTCCTTACAATCGATTTCCATATGAAATACTATGTATCTACAAAATTGCCCTTCTTTCCAGAAGGTTCTAACTTTGTCCTCTTCTCCTTCATTGTATGGACATGCACAACTCTATGTTTGAATAGTCTTCTCCATGTGTTGGCTAGATACCATATAAACTTTTTTCTGCTGCAACCATTAATATGGCTCCCTCTCAGAGCTATTAACTATGACCTTCCCGGAACAATAAATAATAACAACAACATCTCCATGGTAACATGCATGGAATTTACAAGATAACCTGCCTAGAACAAGGTCAACAACGAAGAACATCTCCTAGAGGAGATCAATTTATATTGTGAACAAGTTCACTTTTAATATGAGAATTTACTTAATTTTAATCATACCAACAATAATAAAGTGTTACTAAAATAGAAATATTGATAGAAATAATAGAATTCTAAAGACTATTATTCTAGTTACAACTGTTGAGATTTGGATACCTTGGAAAGTGGTCCCCATGTGCTTATGAGTCTCTAAGCACAAAGGGGGAAGACTTTTACTTTCATACTTTACTTTATGATTCTAATTTCACTTTGACTTAGGAGTTTTAAGTCAAAAGTGAAATATGTCACTTAAGTTATAAAGTGACAATTAATTCACAATGTGGGTGAATTAATAGACATAAAGCAACTAAGGAAAGTGGG